>PVKU01001490.1:272460-297409 GCA_004027475.1 Anoura caudifer | reverse complement strand
CCAACGCAGGTACTCAAGTACAAAACTACACATTTCCCTTGTGCCCGAAGTTCAGTATATCAGGAAGACAAGACTATCTTGTGTCAGTTTTGTGCTTGATGTTGAAAAAAGAATGGGGGGAAAGAATCACACCTGGAGTAAATTTTGAGTTTTGTTTGATGCAATAATTTTTATCAAAAAAAATCATACCCATTCTAAATCTGTTTGTAGCGTGATCGCAAATGTTATGTGTCTTTGATGGACTTGATAGGAAAAGCTTAGAGAAGCAAGATCCTAATTTCTTCCAAATGCATCCTTCTTTGAGTTAAACAGTCAGAAAAAGAAAAAAACTGGGAATATGCTATTAATGTGTTTTTAACTGTTAAAAGTGTTTTAGCTCAAAAAGATGTTAAAGGATATAAAGGCCCCAAATGTTTGACTGTGTGTATTTTCACGATGCCTTAATAATGTGTAAGTTAAATTGTATTCAATGATCCCTTGCTGGTGTGACTGAGTTGGATGGACAATCGTCTCATACACTAAAAGGTTGGGGGTTCAATTCCTGGTTAGGGCACATACCTAGGTTGAGGGTTCAATACCAAGTGGGGACATATGGGAGGCAACCAATCAATGCTTCTTTCTCACATCGATGTCTCTCTCTCTTCTCTCTCTTTCTCTCTCACCCTCCCTTCCTATCTCTCTAAAATCAATTAACATATTTTTTAAAATTGTATTTAACTAAATGCTGAGCCAGTAGACTCAGAGCTTTTCAAGCTATCCCCAAAAATCAAAATGTGCCCAGTGAAAGTTAGGCATATTTTCGGAAATTGTAATTAGAATTATTTGGTCACATATAAAAGAAAAAAAAACAAAATAAGAGTGGGAAGGAAGGAAGGAAGGAAGGAAGGAAGGAAGGAAGGAAGGAAGGAAGGAAGGAAGGAAGGAGAAAGGGAGGGAGTAGGGGAGGATGTTTCTGTCTCATGTAAAATTAGAGGTAGCAGCCTAGGACTAGTAAAGTGACTCCAGGTGTCATCAGTGACCCAGGCCACTATCTTTCTGCTTTAGGACCCTACCAGGTGATTTATTTGTAAGCTCAAGGTCACCTCAAGGTTCAAGATTGCTGGAAGTTTAGTTCTCACTTCTCAGTTGCTGTTCTAACAAAGTAGGAATAACAGAGGAGCAACAAGTGTCCTCCTAACCGAGTCAAATCCTCTTAAGCAGCCTTCCCAGACTCCCACAGAGCACTTCTGCTCCTTGGCCAGACGCACGGCCACAATTAGCTGCAAGAGAGGCCAGGAAACACCTCTGACTTTGGGTGGCAGTGGGCCTGGCTAAAATTCAAGTCCTCTTCTTAAGGAGAAGGGGAAAGTGGACACTGGGGTAGACAAGAAGCAGCCTCTGCTATAGGAATGCTTAAACGACTAAGGTGTAGAATATTTTTAAAAGACTATGCCAATAACACATTTTTTTTTCTCCTCAGAAGGAGGAAGAGGTTTGCTGTTAAAGACTATTCCCAATGCCAAAGCTTGGAATGAATGATGACGGGTGAAAGTCCAGTCTTAGGGACTGGACTTCCTTAGAGTCTGTAAAAACCAACTTGCAAGCAAGAAAATAAAATGCATGCCTCTCTTGCCAATTCTTTTAGCTCATCGGAGACATTACAGGGGTAAGGATTGGGGTGTGGCGGTGCCGTGACCCAGGAAACTGTTGGGAACCTGTGTGAAGCACAGGAAATTTACGATGAGACTTGGGCTTTGGCGTCACACAGGCCTGGTTTGGCACGGAGAGTCTGCATTACTCCTCCACCTTCCTGATCCTGTTTCTTTACTCCAGCGCAAGGGAATAAATATGGGTTTGCTGCAACTTTAACGCAGGAATTCCATTAAGCACGTATGCTCAAAAATAGTTGCTCTTAGGACTACCAGCATGCCTTCTTTAACCTGCGATGCAGAATAAGATGGTCAAATGCTTCACAGAGGTAGAGGGTTCAGGTTGCTTGCCTAATAAGTATACCTCTCATCTTTCTGGTTTTTTCTCCTACATCTTTTTTAATCCTCACATGAGGATATGTTTTTTGATTCTAAAGAGAAAGGAAGACAGACAGAGAGAGAGAGAGAGACAAACATCAATCAGTTGCCACTTATAGGCACTTAGACCAGGAATCAAACTCACCACCTTTTGATGTGTGGGATGAAGCTCCAACCAACTGACCCACCTGGCCAGGGCTCTCCCACTCCTAATTATTTCTGTTTCTAGCCCAGGTTTTTAATTCTCCTTACCACAACTCAGAGCTCTCAACTGCATTCACTGAATAGTATTGTGTAAACCCATGAGTCAGTACAGAATGTTTACGGAAGTGCATGGTCTGAAAGAGTCCTAGTTGTGAGGAGCATAACGATTAGGAGCTTGGACTCTGGCATCAAACTTGAAACCCCAACACTTGGTCAAGGGTCCTGGGCTTCTAGGTCTTAGTTTTCTCATCTGGAGATTGGAAATAATAACGCCTCTTTCACAAGTGGTACTTGTGAAGACCGTGGGCAGAGTCTGGGACATGGTGAGCAATTAATGAAGCTCAGTGATCGTTACACTGTTAGGAGAAAGTATGGGAGGAGGAGAAGTCACACTCATTGGCGGCCTTTTCCGTGCCAAGCGCTATGCTTTAGATGGAAGTTTCATGTAGCTTTTATTCCTTGCACTGACCCTACCAGGCTGCGAACCTTTCTTTACCGACGAGGAAGCCGATGCTTGGGATGACAAAAGGACTTGCTAAAGAGAGAGGACAGATCATCGACAGTGGCATTATTTGGTCCCAGGTCTGTGTTTCCAAAACTTGGGCTCTTCCCACTGACTCACCGGGAAGAATCTGGCATGTGAACTTCTAAGTCAATCTTTTGATAGACCAAAGAAGCCGAGCAAAATTTAGGACAGAGACTACAATGATTACTTTCAGCACTAAACCGACCTCGAAAGAACGTTGTGACCTTTGACATAAAGAAGTCTTCTTTGAAATATGGGGTTTATCATCCAGTATATTTTTAATGTCAAAATGGCTTGATTGCAATGGAATTTTAGAACACCTATGGCTAGTGTAGTCTTTGAGATTTTAAACTACATGTTATTTTTATTGTGCTCCAAACTAAAATTTCCTTTATATGACTACCATTCAAATATTATACATGGATCTGAAACAGTTAAGCACAATGAACATTATTTCTTAATGATACCTCTCATGTAAAAACCATGTGTTTTTATAGATCTTCTGGTAATTCTCTACATTAATTCCTTGACCTCAAACTGACCGGAAAAGGTCAACAATTCTTGTAATGTCCCTGGGTGGTACATTTTCACCTCTAACTTAGCAGAAAAGTATATAAAAGCTCAGGCAATCAGAAAGCACCCAAATAGCTATACAGCTGAGATGACCCCCAAATGCAAGTTAATCCCTCCAAGGTCAATTGTAATTTATGTTCAATTAACTGGCTCAAGAAGCCCGTTTTAGACAGAAGCCAGAAATTAGGAAACCCGTTGCTTGGCTTTTTAGTTGGAAACCCTTTCTGCCGAAACCACCATCAGGGGCCCAAAATAAGAGGCTCACAACAGGCTCTCCCCCAGACTGAGTGCGCTCGAATCTCCACGGTGCTCCTCAAAGGATCCTATGAACTCATTCCGGGAAAATGCTGGAAACCTGGAGGATTCGGACGGAAAGTCTATTGCTCCTGCAGCTACTGGTTGTATGGGAGTGAACAGGATGATTGAGCCCAGGTCCCACTTCAACATGGAAGTTACCAAGTTAAGCCTCCTTTTAAGATGCATCAAAAGGACACAGAGGGAAGGACTGAGAAATAGTAGCATCATCGCAAATCATGTACTGAGGAAGCACAATTCATCAAATAAAATTAAAATCCTTTAGTCCACCCTGGTAGAAATAAATGAATAAATTACGGAGAAAAAAAAAAGAAAAATCTCTTTCTTACAATAGAATGCCAGCTAATAAATATATGAACATGATGACGTTACAAGGTCATCAGTGGATGTGACAACCAGTGAATGAAGTTTTGATGAGGAATAGGATGTTTACAGAATAGTCTCGAACTCTCTCCCACTGGGTAGACAACACCTCAAGCAAGTGTGCAAGGTCCGCATCACCAATGCTGGGACAAACGGCACTGCGGTCACAGTGCCATCGCGGTATCCGTACCCCGCGCGCCGACGCTGTGAACTGAGGGCCGCTCATCTCCTCTGTGGGGCTCCTGCCCAAAGTGCATAACCTGCAGGAATCCAGTTCCCTATGAATCCGCTCATAAGGAAACATCAGACAAACCTCAGCTGTGGGACACTCCACAAATTAACTGGTCTGTATTCTTCAAAAATGCCAAGGTCAGGAAGGACCAAGAAAGGCTGAAGAAGTTTTTCTTCTAGGTTTAAAGAGACTAAGGAAAGATGACAGGTAAAATGTAACATAAGTGCTTGGATTATATTTTAGGGCTAAACATATTTAGGTCTAAACTTCCTGATTTTAATCATTGTTCTGTATTTATGCATGAAGTGTCTTGTTCTTAGAACATAAACACTGAAGTATTTAGATGTAAAGGGGGACAACGTCATCAACTCAGTTTTAAAGGGTTCAAAACAAATTATATGTTATATGAAAGGAAGAGAGAAAATGACAAAGCAAAACTCAAGCGTATGAAGTTAGTGATATCTGAGTAAAGGATTAACAAATTACAGGAGTTCCTTGTCCTGTTCTTACCATTTCTCTATAAATTTAAAATTATATCAAAATAAAAAGTTATTTTAAAGGAACACTAAAAATTCTGAAGAATAGCCCTGACTGGTGTGCCTCAGTGGATTGAGCACCAGACTGAACCAAAGGGTCATGGGTTCGATTCCCAGTCAGGGCATTTGCCAGGATTGCAAGCCAGGTCCCCAGGATGGGGTGTGCAAGAGGCAACCACACGTTGATATTTCTCTCCCTCTGTTTCTCCTTCCCTTCCCCTCTCTGTAAAAATAAAATCTTTTAAAAAAATTTAGAAGTATAGCAAAGCAAAGTTATTAATTAAAGATATGTTCTGAGTTATTAAAAAGGGAGAAGACCCAGTAGTTGTGGTTTGATTTACAATAATCCAGAAAGAGGGAGAGAGAAAGAAGCAGATTAAAGTAACAAAAAATCGATAATTCTACTTCTTCAAGTTGGATGGTCTGTTGTACCAGTCTCTACTTTTCTACGCATTTGAGAATTTTCCATAATAGAGGTTTTAAATTTTTAAGTCCCCTCTGAATTGATGCCTGTCCTTCAACTCCAGCAGCGACGAGAATGAGAATTTAATCTCTCCCCAACACACACACACATTCACACATTCTAGTTTGTCCACACCCCTGACAGTCAAGGTTAAAAAAAAAAAAAAAAAAAAAAAACAACTGGATAGTAAATGCTCCAGAATATAATTTGGGCTCAAAAGCAACACTTTCCGGGAATTACTTCACGTTCAGCAGACGCTCACTTACCTGCTGGCCCAGGATCTGAGGCTGCACACTGGCCTTCTCTTAGGGCACGTTGCTAACACAGAGAGCTGACGCCGCACAGCTGGAGTCAAACCCCTGCCGCGGACAAGCTCCGAGACAGGCAGCCAGACGCGGAGAAGGAGCTTTCCTCCCCGCACTTTCTGATGACACATTCCCATACACTGCGTCTAATTGGACATGAGGTTCTGGAGAGTTCCACCTAAGGCAGCACTGGCATCTTTGACTGGCTATGACCACATTAAATGTGGGGGAAGTCGTAGAAGAATAAGCACGGCTTAAGGTGCGATTGAAAATAGAAGTCAACATCAAGCTTCAAGAGACACTCCCTGAAATACGGTGGAACAAGGGATCCTCCTGGGAACTCGAACCAAAACAGAGATCCTCCTGTTTACTCTGATTTCCCATCCATCCCTGAAGGTAGCCCAGGTGCTACTTCATTTAGCGTGTGAGAAAGCAAAGCACAAGGGTCACGGGGTTAAACCGTTTCCTGGGGACTGAGGTAATAATGATGGGATTTAAATTGGTGTGGCGTGGTTCAAGAAGCACCACGGAGACATTCGTCACTTAATTTCATTCTCACAAACACCTGTAAGGTGGGCTTAGCAGAGAGAATTCATCCCTATTCTACAGGTGCATAAACTGATGCTCGGTATGATTGATGCCACCAAAGTCACCCAATAACCACATGCGAAGGCGAGGGTTAATCGGCGTAATTTCCCGTCTTCTAACCTGCCATCGTACTCCCAAGAACAATGACCAGGAGAATTCATGGGAGGCGAACATTACCTGCTATTGTTTATCTAAAGCAGACTTTGCAGCTCAGGGCAGCTGATTCTAAGTCAACAGCCTACAGATAGGTTCACAAGAGAATGTCAGATCTGTGTTTTTTTTGGTCGTCTGCAACATTTTCCGTAGGATCTGATATCAACATATTATTCACAGAAACATACAATTTAATGCCACAGAGAGTCTCCTGTCAACATCATGTGCCTAGGAGGATTTTAGAAAATCATTTTTAATTAAAAGTGCCAAACATTAGAATCAACCTGAGATATTCTAAATACTAAGGAGAATTAACCAGATAGGATGACAGGCCTCATTTCACAAGAATGAAGGCAGCGAAATCATTGACTTAACCTTTGTGCTCAGATGCAGGTTCAATTCTTCTAAACATAAAGGAAACTCTGCCTACACACTCCACAACCAAACCTCATAAAAAGTGTAGCTTTGTCATTTGAAATACACTGTATTTTAAAAATGATTCCAACAGAGTTCACGCAGATATGCCTGCACTGTGAGGTGAACGAGGTTCAGAAAAAGCCAGGAGTACAGAAGAGTGATGAACTCACCTCCCATGGCCGGCGCTGCAAGAGTGTTTGATAAATATTTGATAAATAAATAAAGTGAGCATCAGTGCAAGGGTTTCCTAGCAGACATCTCCTGGGTTGGTTTTCATATTGTAAAAAAAATAAATAAAAAATTTAAAAGAACTGATGCAGCTACTATTTCTGAGACTCTTCAGGCACCCAAACTCCGAATCTCCCTGTATTCATTTGCTAGGACTGCCACAACAAAATACCACACACCAGGGTGGTAAACAACAGAAATTTGTTTTCTCACAGTTCCAGCGCCTTCAAGTCCAAGTTTGAACTGCTGATAAGTTTGATTTCATCCGAGGCTTCTCTCCTTGGTTTTCAGGGGGCTGCCTTCTCCTGGTGGCCTCACATGCTCCTTCCTCCGTGTGAGTGCATCCTGGGTCTTTTCTTTTTTTTAATCCTCCCCCTGAGGATGTTCATTGATTTCAAAGAGAGAGAAAGGGGTTGGGGAAAAGCGATCGGTTGCCTTCTGCATGTGCCCCTGAGTGGGGACTGAACCCGAAACATTTTGGCGTATGGGACAATGCTCCAACCAGATGAGCCACCTGGCCAGAGCTCTTCATGTGCATCCAAATTTCCTCTTCTTTTAAGGACACCAGTCAGATTGGACTAAGACTCACCTATATGACCTCACTTGCCCTTAATTACCTCTTTAAGGGCACTACCCTCGAACACAGTCACGTTCTGAGGTAATGGGTGGGGGGTTAGCCTTCAAAAGGAATTTGAGGGGCACTCAGTTCAGCCGATTACCGTTCCTTTTGGCTGAACCCTCAACCCATTCATGGAAACATTTGGGCCAAGCTGCATCCAATTTCAGATGAGATATGAGTGCCTTTCCTAACCCAAGCCAGGTTTCACCGAGCACATGTCCTTTGGGGTCCCCTTGGACCCGATTTCTGTCCCATACTGTACGTGTAGAGGTGCTGGTGTGTTCTAACTATAAGGCAAAATTTCGAGAAAGTACTTCTTTACCTGTTCGTTCCAAAAAGAAAAGAGAGTACTTCCGATATTTATTTGGATCTTCTTTATTGGAGCTCTTTGCCTCATTTGCCCTGCTACCGGCTAGACAAACACATATTCATCTTTTGCTTTGTTTTTATAACCAGCAACAGGTGAAAATGCTACCAGGTTTAAAAGTATATAATTTAGTCAGTGACAGAAGCAAAATATTCCCGTTGCATGCCTTGTACAGCACGTGTGGATAGCGCCTGCGAGTCGAAATCACGACTTGATGCTGGGTTGAGACAGTTGCCTCACTGCTTCTTATCCCAAGACGCTGTTTAATGACCAGTCTTTACGTTGCTCTGCTAGAAAGATGTGTTAGGAATATATGTCCCTATCTCAGAGGTGCCTCAAAATGTTGTGTGATGTAACTGCGCCACTTGTCCAGTGTGGAAAGAGGAAGACAGAGAGATAGTGTACACCATGGACAGCAAGGTCTCGCACCTTTCAGGTGACTCTATTTTGGGCAACCATGTCACTGAGTGCCACTGCTTTCCTGCCCCCAGAATGAGACGTTCGATACTGTATACTTTGGGCTGCAGAAAAGTCTCTCGTGCACAGATCTGGATGAGTTAATACACCCTCTCCTGGTGAGGGGAGGGGGGACCCTCAAAATGCTTAAGCACTGCCAAAGAAAATCACACAGCCATGCCCAAAACACTGCCCGGTGGCCTCCAGTTCCATCTCAGTCCTTGGTACCGGCCAGCAAGCTTTGCATTTCTCATCAGCTCCCTTTCCCGTTTTCCATCGTGATAGCAACAGTTAACATGCCCCCCAAGCCCTTCCCCGTCCCGGTACTCTTAGCATGCCCACACCTCCTGATGTGTCCAGGAATGAAGGGGCTCCCATAGGAGACGGGGGGCATTCAAAGCAGAACCTGGCGGCCCTGCTACCCGCACCCATCAGCCAACGACATCACTACCCATAACTCAGACACGGGAAATTAAGATTATTAGGCGTGAGCTGCCCCAAGTTTTCCTTCCATTATCCTCTACCCGAACACACATCTGTGCCCATACCTTGCCCTCAGTCTTGGAAGCTAACCCCATCGCTGATTCACAGCTCAATTCCCCATCTTTATGATGCATCTCCCCGTTATTCAACACCTCTTCTCTGCAATTTTCAACTTCCCTTTCTCTTCCCCTCGTACAATTATGTGCAAATCTTTTCCGTCTTCAAAAATCACATATCCTGCCTCCTATCCCATTCCCATTTGTTGACAGCCCTACCCCTTGCCTTGCCTTCACCATAGATTTTTATTAAGGTATAATGACAAGCATTATAGTAGTTTCAGGGATACAACATAATAATTTGATACTCGTATATATTGCAAAATGATTCTCACAGGAAGTCTACTTGACATCTGTCACTGTGCGTAGTCACAGAATTATACGTCTCGGGTGAGAAGTTTTGAGATTTAACCCTCAAATGTGTGATGCCGTATTATGAACCGTAGTCACCAGGCTGCCACTCCATTCCCATGACTTAGTTTATAGCTGGAAGCTTGTACCTTTGGCCTCCATTTACCCACTTCGTCCATCCTTCACCCTCAACCTCTGGCAACCACCAATAACTTTTTTTAGTTTCCACATGTAAGACTGCATGGCATTTCTCTTTCCCTGTCTGGCTTATTTCACTTAGCATAATCCCATCAAGGTCCCTCTATGTTGTCACAAATGGCAAGGTTCCATTCTTTTTTATGGCTAGTGTATAATTGTATATGGTCTCATATATATATATATATATATATATATATATATATATATACACACACACGATGACTTCTGTATCCATTCATCCATCAATGGACGCTTAGGTTGTTTCCATATTTGGCTGTTGTGTTGTAATGGACATAGGGATGCACATATCCTTTTAAGTTAAGTGTTTTTGTTATCTTTATATGAATACCTGGAAGTGGAATTGTTGGATCATATTGTAGTTCTGTGTTCAATTTTTCGAGTAACCTCCTACTGTTTTCCGTGGTGGATACACCAATTTACGTTCCCACCAAAAGTGCAAAAGGGTTCCGTTTTCTGTACATGGTTGCCAACACTTATATTTTTTGCATAGTATTTTTTATAACAGCCATTCTAACGGGTGTGAAGTGATGTCTCCTTGTGAGCAAAAACTTCTTGAAAGGGATCCTGAATGATCTCATCTACTCCAGCGGCTCCTCAAATTTTTACCTCCAGCCCAGACCTCTCTTCCAAAACTCAGCCCTGTGTCTTAATGCTCCTGATGAGCATGTCCATCGTGATAAGTATATTAAGCTCGAAATGCCTGAAACAAAGTTATCCCCTTTCCTTCCAGTGTGCCCCTTCTTCTAAAGTTACTGTGCCAGCACATGAGACCACGATGTACCCACCTTCCGAATCAGAAAGCACGCCATCTTTTTCATCTACTATTTTACCTCGCCCCCACACCCACACTAGCTCCGTCTCCTAAATATCTTCTCTTACTCGACACTCTGACCCTTAGTCCCCACATGAAATGCTGGTTTCTTAGCATTCTAGCTTGAGTTCCACCTCCTTCAAGCTACTATTTGTGAGGTTGACCTCTGTAAGGTCATGGATTGAGCTACTTCTATTACGAGGGAGTGGACAAAATCCTTGGTTTAGCCCACTGAACACGAAAGCGGCCACACGGATGTCTCCTTGGAATTCATGAACAATCTCTAACTTGTTGATGAAAATGAGTGGAGCAATGTCCTCACTGGCTTGGTGGCGGATGCAAATGACAGTACAAGTTAACTGAAGGTAGTCAGGGAGCCTACCTGTGTTTCTTTGCAGAAACGCCATTTGCTGGTGGCAACCCTGCACCCATATGGAGGCTGGACCATTTCTCTGCAGCGTCAGCCCCTCCAGCCTCTGTGACCCAGGGGTGCATGGTCGCTAACAAGTCGAGCGGTTGCAGAAGTCACCGGTTATCGCACACTGTTAGCTGTTACGATTTTTAACTCATATCCTACAATGTCCCCCTCCTGCCCCTTTGCCCTGGCCACACTGGCAAACTAAGTAAGCCACTTTCTCTTCCAACTTAGTGCTCTTTCCTGGAACATTCTTCTCCCCCTTCGTCAACATTCTCAACTGAGTACATTCAGAAATTAACAATAACACTCTTCACTTGGAAAAGAAAAATCAGAAGACCGCTAGAGGGTAACATCTGCCTAGAAGCTGCGTTGCTCCAGGGACGGTTTGCCTTCAAAGCCAGTCCCCGCCCCGCTCTACGTTTCAGGAGGGCTATTCTGGTGCCTGCCAGGTTCTGCGTCTGCTGGCTTCTTTCTGGTTTTACCCAAAAGAAGGTAGTGGTGACACGTTATCGAGTGAAAGAAAGACTCCGACAGCATGTCCTCCTTTCTCATCTCCTCCATGGCTCCAGCTCCCGCTGGACGTACCTGCTCTGGTTACACGTCTACCAGCTGGCTCTGTCCCCTGGAGCCTGGTACTCACCTGCTCCTCCTGTCCCTCTAGTCTACCTGGGCCACAGCTTCTTCCTGTGAGCGCTCAGCTCCGGGTTGCTTCACCGAGGCCTGGCTGTCTGCGCAGCCTCTTTGTCTGCTGTTAACTCCCTGCGTTAAATTCTTGCCCTTGCATACAGTCAGAGCGGTGTCTGTTTTCTTGGTTGAACACAGATGTAAAACTCCTTCCCTGTCTCCTCCTCACCTCGGCCCATCATCGCAAAGGCTTTTGGGGGGTGCCTTCCTCCAGGTCTTCGGCTTAACTTTTGTGTGCCCAGGGAGCCTGAACATACCGCTGTGGGTTGGGGTTGGGGTTGGGGTTTTTCTTATGAGCTCCCCTACTTGATGAGCTCCCGAGGGCAGAGCCAATGTCCTGTGAACCTCGGCGTGGCCCGCACACTCCTGCGTCCTGCTCACTGCTCCGCGTGCAGTAGGTGGCCAGGGTTTTAAAGTACACACACAGGAATGCGTACACACGGAATCCTGTCCGTCTTAAAAAGGACTGGATGTCACATGCCAGAAATACATGAAGACTTAAGGCACAATCCAGGCTAGAATAACACGGAATTCAAATGAAAGCTAGTAAATCTGTGGATTTTTTCATGAGCGAGGGAGGGGCTGCTCCCCCAGCTGGGCTTTGCTCTTCTCCTTGGAGTTCGGCTCACCGTTCCTCTGTCTGTGAATCACACAGTTCGGTCGTTGGTGGAAAAGTCACCTTTTATTTCAGTGAAACAACTTAATCAATATAGGTATTAATTACTCTCGGCAAATGCTTTGGAACAATAAGGCACTGTCATTTCATTTCTGCAGCCAGGCAGGGAAAATCAAAGGAAAGCATCTCGGAATTCTAAGAGACCCTGAGAACTTTGAGGACAGAGAAATATTCTCCTATGAGTCAGGACTTTTCTGGAAAAAAAATTTGAAATTCTTTGAGAGAGGGAGTTTATTATTACATTCAATAGAATCTACAGCAATTCCCTACAATGCAAAGTGATTGACTGACAAAACAAAATCTATGAATACCATTTAGAGATTAAGAAAACAATTCATGGAAGATAAATTACATCATATTCTAGCAATAGAATCAGGATTACTTAACAGAGTGCCTGGAAGTCAGGCCACTGACTTAGTGCCCCTCTGCCCCAACCTCCAGCCCCACCCCCACCCCCACCCCCACCCCCAACACGCCTTTCGCTAGAGGATCCTTTCCAACTTGAGCATGGATAAGGAGCCACAGTAGTCCTCCATTCGCACTGTATTATTATGGACTTGTTGAATTCAACATACATAAAATCCTTAACCGTTAAACTTTGACAGAAAGTTACTAAAGCACCCCTCGGTACGGCAATATTTTTTAGCACAAGGAAACCAGAAAACAGCATATCTCCTACTATAAAATTTGCCCAGAGTTGGCTTCCTGTGCTGGCGTGACTCCTGCTGGTGAGTGCCTTGGCAAGGTACGGCCCCTGTGCTGCGTGACATACTGAGGGTGCCAGTCACAACAAAGTCACCATTGTCTTTCCGTAGGGAAGTAGGTTCAAACAGCTCAGTGTCCTAAGGTGAATCCAAGTGTGCCTGGTGTCCCGAGGGTCAATTATCACATGGGGTTAGACAATTGAGGCTGCATCGCAGCTAACAAGGGGACTCTGGTTCTTGTTTTTGATAAAAGTCTATTGGAAAGAAAAGCCAGCGCAGCGAACATTGAATAGACACGGTGACACTACACTTCTGTTTGGTCACCGTTTACACAGATTCCACAAAGCAGCGATAACACTAGTCATACAAAACGTTTTATATGCAATGTCCAGAAAACTCCAGACTTCCATTTTGGAGGAATTTTCCTTGACCTAAGTAACTATGCCTTAAATAACTTTTGCTGTGCTGAGTTTCCACCCCTGGGATGAGTGTGACGGCCTATTCCCACTGTTTTTGGTGAGATGGTGGGTATTGGACCAGCACATACTCCAATTTTTGCAAACAACTTCCAGAAAATCTATTTTACTTTGAACGAGGTTTTTTACCATCCTTTACGGGGTTTCACATTGGTATCTTGCTATTAGTCTTCAAAAGATGTTTCTTTCGAACATGAAAATTCTCAGTTTTTTAATTCCTCATGTGACAATGAAACAGGTTTTCTTCTAAAAAACAAAAACTGAGTTGATACCATCTTGATGGAAAATATATTGAAATAGCAAACTGTTACATATCTAAATAATATGTCTATTAAACCATAGTGTCAAAATATTTTGCTGAAATTTACAAAATAGTACATCACGTTCTTTAAAAGCCTTTTCCCTTTAATGAATATTGTTTCAGTTAGAGCAAACCTAATTATTTTGAAATGGCAAACATGAGTTGAAATACAGAAACGTTTGTTTGAATTTTAGTAGATTTGCAAAAATTTTAAAAGTGCTCTCTTTATTTTAATCTAAGGGCGAATAAGTACATTTCTCTGTGGCAAAACTGGAGAAACTCGGGCACTTAGCCTTCATTCCCTGGCATCAGTTCTTAACGTCTAGACACCAAAATTTGATTTAAAATCTAAAATTATTTCAGTTTTTAAGTTCAATGTAGAATTTTAAAAGGACACTATGTCCTTTCATGTCCCCACCTGATAGGATTAGAGGAATCGGGCTGAATGATGTTTTCGGAATTAACTTCTTGAAACTTCACTTGATAGTCACAGACGTCTCCATGGTTGGGAGCTATTCTGTGCTTCTTTTCCCTTCAGCATTAATTACACATAATGACCCCCACCCAACAGAAGGAGACTAGATTTGTCTGCATTTCCCCATGCTTTTAAAAATAAAAAAGTCTCACCAACAATAAGAGCTGATTTTTTAATTGTCAAAATCTTGGTACTTTTGGAGCCTTCTCTCTGGCTATTTTAACTAGAAAGTTCTATTATGAATAAAATTGCTACATGAATCCCCACCGAATAATAGCTTAATTACTTATAAACTCTGGAAACAATTAGTTTATCATCCTTTGAAGTGAGTAAGGCAACTTGCCAGGCTGAGAGTAAAAGGCTTGTCACTTTTTCATGTAATGAGCTTAGTTTCTTTTTGCTATTTTAGATTATTTGAAGAGGGAAACTCAGTGGAATACACTTTAATGTTCAGAAGATTAAAAGTTGAATCATTCACTTCATAAATGGCCTCTGCAATAACACTTAATAAAGTACCGAAAGAAATATTGAGGGCTCTGAAGATTATAATTTATGTGCTTATGGAAATCATTGAAACAGATACTCCGTTTCAAAGATAAAGTTGTGCTTGAATGATACCAATATTGTGAGAGATTGACGAGGAGTGTTCTGGTTCTCAGCCTCCTATCACCCCTTACACAAACCAGCAAATTGCAGGACCAGCCTCATCCCTACCATCTGGCAGCTGGCTCCCCGCTTTCTCTCTCCCTGCCTCCCCCACCCCTTCCACTTCTGGCTGCCTCTAGGTCCCTGTCTCCCCTCCACAAAACACACCTTTCTGGCTCACCCACATGGACCGCCCCTCGCCTTCCTCTGTGCCTCTCTTATATATATATATATATATATATATATATTTTTTTTCCATCGCGGTTCACTGTCAGGTGTTTGGTTTTTGGTGTTTTTTTTCTGCTTCTTCTTCTTCTTCTTCTTCTTCTTCTTCTTCTTCTTCTTCTTTCTGACTAAACAGAGATCAAAAGAAGTCCTGAATGTAAGTGGCTAGCGTGAGACTGAAACACTGTACGTGTGACTGTACCCCCAAAATGAGGAAGAGAGGATCGGAAGGGGAGTTGACTTCAGCTTGCCAGGCTCCGGATCTGCCTGCGTCTGGCAGAGCGCAGGTGGGAGGAGAGAAACTCGCGGTGGCCGCCTCGTTCAAGGCCAGCCGGGTGACTGTTATTACATCCCTTGCGTCAGATGGTGCCAACACCTGAGGCCGCCCGCTCCCTTCTGACCTTGGCGGTCAACAGCAAGGTCATCTGTAATTCCATCACCTGACTATAGGCTTGTTTACCGGGCTCCGGGGAAAGACATGGAGGGCCAAGAAAGGCAGGCAGGTCTCAAGAGCCAGAACTTCCCCTTGGGGTCTATCCGGAGGGCCAGGGCCCACCCCAGATCAGGGACAGCAACTTTTTGCACCACTTAGCAAATTTCAGAATGATATTAACATACTTCCTATACTGCTCCCCTACTGGAAGTCATAATTACAGCTCACCATTCCCTTTGTCGGCAGGAATCTCTTTAAGCAGCCCCAGCAAGTCACCCTACTTTGGGGACGCATTTTGCATTTTTCACCGCCCCTAGTCCTTCCCCAGACCTATATGTCAAGGCACAGGGAGTTGAGACATGACACATTAATGTTTTCATCAGGGGACCCCCTCTGCTCCCACAGAGAGGGAGGGAGACCAGGAGGAGAGGGCGGCCGAGAGGGAGAGCAAAGGAATCACCCCGCAGCTCCCGTGGAAATTCGTATTCCGTGTAGGTTCCTCTCTCACCTGAAATAAATCCTGCAGGCCTACCCACACAAACCGAGCAGCACTTATTTATTTGCATGTCATGCTTATAATATGGTAGAAAGCAAGACGGATCTTCCAGGAGGGGAGGAGATGAGGCTCACCTTTCAGACTCGCCGTCTTAAATAAAAAAGAATCGTCCGGCCGGGCGCCTAAAAATCTGTCTTGAGTTTGCGGTCATTATCTCTATTATATAGCCCTGGCAATAAATAAATCGGGTAGTGACTACCCAACAATGAAACTGTGTGCGTAGTACGTGGGACACCACACCATTGCTTTCTTAATAATCTGCTGTTTCTTCCCCTTTAAATCTCCCCAGTCTTGTCTTCCCGCTCGTCCACCAGGATCTATCTTCACCCCTTGAGGTACCAGGACGCTTGTTTCATTTTTCTATTTGGTGAATACAATAAGTTTTCCTGTCTAGACTTTCTGGTTTTTTTTTCCCTCCTGTTTCTAGGCTGCCTAATCGGCTTCAAGACAAAAGGTTGGCCGGGATCGAATATCCCCTCCCCACCCCCTACCCCGTCTCCTCCATTCTCACTGCCTGGTGCGGCCACGTGAATAAAGATCGCCCCCCTGGGGCCGACACCCACCGGGTCTGTAGGAGAAAGGGGGCGACGCGGACTCCGAGTGGCAGGGCCCGCCGGTCTGTGCTCCCGTGGCCGGCACGCCCTTGGGTGCAAGGGTCAGGTTGGAGAGACTACCTGGGCTGCGTCTACCTCTCCAGGCCCTCGCCCTGAATTTTGATGGTGTGCCTGATCCAGAGCGCACTTCGGGGCTGAGGTCCCACGCACACGCCTCTGCCTCCTCTCGCTCGCCCTGCACTCGGGCACCGCGCGCTACACGCGCGCGAGCAGCCCAGACCCGCCTGGGAAGTCTGTCCTCGCTCAGCTGCTGACTCCTCCGCTTCTTCGGGCATTCAAAGCCCCCAGAGGGGGCTAGCCCCCCGGGAAGCGGGCGCGGAGCGGGGGCGGGGGTGGCGGAGCCCCTCTCAGGTCCGCACACGCGCGGGCCGGCGGGAAAGCCTGCACGCACGCCCGCCCGCCGGCCTCTGCTCTCGCACCTGGAGCTCGCCCCCTCCCCGGGGCGGTTCGGTGCGCCGCTCTCACCCGGGCCCCGGCCCGGCCCTAACCTCGGCCGCGCCACAGGCGCGATCTGTTTAGGGCGCGAGCCTTTCAGGGTCCCAAGGGCCCTCCGCCCCGCTTGCCAGGGCGAGCCCAGCAGCCTGCGCCCCGCGAAGCCTTGCATACCCACCGCCACACTTGCTCGCACGCCATCGCGGAAAGTGACGCGTGTGGGCACAGCGGTCAGCGAATGACCGCCTTATCCGCGGAGTGGCGGAGATCTGGGGAGGGAGTGTGGGGAGGGCTGGGGGAAGAAGCGGGCAGAGAAGCGTTGGTAAGCCCGGAAAAAAAAAAACAAACAGACCTGCGTCGCTTCCCCTTTTGTCTTTACACTGCCTGTCTCAAGAAATCAACTTCAGCCCAAGCCCCCGCCAGCCTCGTTTGTGTGTGTTTGTAGGACTTGGGTAACAAACCCAACTCCGGACCAAATCTCTGGGTGGGTGTGCGAGAGAAAGAAGCCGGCCAGGCTGCTGCTGGTTCAGGGGACGATGAACTTCTCACCTTTCTTGAACTCACTCACAGCACGTCCTTTAAAAAATCCACGCCTCGCGCGCGCGCGCGCTTGTGCGTGTGCGTGTGTGTGTGTCTCTGTTAATTGTGCTTTGCTGGGAGGCTCTTTTACGGCTCGAAAACAAGCGGCTGGGAAAATATTCACATTTGGGGCTGAAAACATTTTTTATTTATATCTTTGACATTTAAAGGAGGAGAATTAATTTGTCCTGTCTCCATTGGCGTTGAGAGAAAGTTTCAGAAATCTACCCAGGGAGAAGGGAATGGGGGGGAGGGGGGAAGAAAAAGAAAGAGAAGAAAAGAGAGGAAAAAGAAAAAGCTAGGCTTGGTTTTTCTTATTTCAGATCTGTAATCAATCATTGAAATAGGAGGCAGCAAAATTGTAAAGATTCGATAGATTAAAATGCAAATGAAAGGTAGAAAAAGAAACATTAACATGGCGATCAAAGATTTAATAACCGTAAATCAAGTTTTTTTTTCTGTTGCAGCTGCAGTTTGTGTGTGTGTTTATGTTTTAATCATGTTCCTTCCATAAATAAATAATTTCTGAAAAGAGACTAATTTTTCATTATTTTAACTGTGGGCTGTAACACTAAATATTAAAAATAGAAAATGTACAGGATGCCAGATCCCCAACCAAATAAGAGGAAGACGTGTTGTTTGGTTAAAATCGAGGGATTTTATTTGTGTTTTGGAAATCAGAGTATCATGCTTAAAAAATTCTATCTCAACTCCAAAGCCCAAAGTTTTCTTTTCCCCTTAATATTTCATGTTAACAAGGTACCATTTATACTAAATATACACGTGGCTGTATACATTTCAGCTTGAGCCTTTTCAAAGAATGAAAGCGCTGGAATATTTAAATAACACTAGACATACATTATTGCAAACTGATTTGACAGAAGTCCTAGGAAAATAATACCCATTAGAAGAGTCTGCCTTCTAGAGAAAAATTAAATGGTGGTTCAACGCAGTTAAAACTTTTCTGAGCTTTATCATGAAAGTTCTTTTTCAAAACGGGAATATTTTAGTCCTTTGTTTTGTTACCATTCGATGTCAGGTTTTATGTCAAGGTGTCAAATATCGGAACACACTCTAATTTACTAGCTACTCATTTTCTCCTATGGTGAAGGCTTTTCATTTAGATCTTTCTATTCAAAATATTGATTTATATCGTTACTTTAGGAATTATTTCTAGAACTTTTACAATAAACACCTGGGCTTAGTCCTTTTCTTCTTTTCTTTTTTTGGTAGTCTTAGTAACATGGGGGAATTTATCTTCAGAGGATTGGAAACTTCCTTTCGGTGACACAGCCTCGAAAGTCTCAAAATCAGCTCTTCGCTTAATTTCATTTTTGAAGGATTCACCCTAGTTTTTTTGAAATGACTCATTAGCATCGTCTCCGTTGCTTCTCTCCCCACAAATTAAAATGGTAACCACACCTGGGATGCTTGTTTCCTTTCTAAAACCTTCAAGTTGAATGTGAGCTGGGTTGGTGTCTGCGGCCCCCCACCCCAGCCGCACAGTCACGTTGTCACTTTGACAGCCCAATAATGCATTCAGTTTAAAATTACACTGGGACCTTTCCTCCTTTGTATTTTTTCACTGACTTCAGTGCAACAAGATGACTTGATTTTCATGGGATTGCATGGACTCCATTCAGTGTTACTGGGACATTTCTGCTCAACTAAATACTTGCCTTTCAAAGACAAATGAACTTCTATTTATTTGCTGGAGTTTGTAGACAGTTTTAGATACAGTGTGCGGCTGATTTCGTTATTGTTGTTGTGAGGATCGAACAGGCACAGAAGTCATTTATCTGCACCTAAGAGATATGACTCGGTAAGAGGGAGAAGCAAGGTCAGAATCATGGGGAGTTATTTCAGTTTATAGCTCTTATTAATTAAACCGGATGTGATTTTTATTCTGATCTTTTAGTGCCGACCTTGCTAAGTGCTCCCAGATACCTTTACCCCCTCACCCCAGTTTTTTTCATCCATGAGATAACTTGGATCTCTTGTCTTAGAAGTTTCTTTCTCTACATGATATCACTAAACAGTTGCAGAGTAAAATCGTGTGCATCTTCAGACGATTGCACCCCTCCCGGAAAAAAAAAAAAAGAAAAAAAAAAAAAAAAGAAAAACGTTTCTCCCATCCCGGTTTAGCATCTTGTTTCGTTGAAATGCAAGACAGGTACTTGATTTAGCATTTAAGCAAAAGGTTACACAAACCGCGTTTTAAAAAGTGTTGGGATGTCCGACAGGGTCAGCCCCAGATCAGATCATTTTTTGAATGCAGACCTAAAGATAATGAGTACTTGTTGTATTAAAAGGGAACAAACAGTACTTTGGCTTCCTCTGACCCCAGAATGCACGGCTCGGTTTCATTGATCATCCTCCTTTATGAGATAATGCAATTACAAACATCAATAAGGGGCTGCAAGGGGGATCATTATGCGGTGACAGTGATAAATGACGGTGCAGAAATAGCATCCTTTTTCCCCCCTAACAATCCAGGAGCCCAGGGGCTCCGGGGGCTAAACACAGTCGCCAAGGAAACAGATGACATCCCAAACGGCACCAAAGGAAAAAAAATGAACAGTCTTTCTTTGCCTCTCACTCTTTTCCGTCTTCCAAAGAGTTAGTTTTGGCTCCACCGGCAGCTGCCACACAGGCACTTCGTTATTTCAGACATTAAAGACCCGAGCGGGCGGCGGGAGTCTCCTCGTCCCCCACCCCCACCCCCACCCCGCTAGATAACGCACAAAGCTCGCTGTTCACAGTTTGGGACCCCCTGAAAATCTGCGTCTTGAAAATGAGATTGGGGTGGCGTGGGGGGTGCAGGAACGTGGATTGGCACGGCCATTGCGTTGTATTCCGCAACCCCCCCCCCGCCCCGCTTTCACGATTGTCTGGTGGAAACTGAGTCTCCAGAACAGGCTGGCGCCTCGTGGGTCGGCCAGCAAGGGCGCGGGGCGCGCGGCTCGCCTCCACCTCCCCGCCGTGCCAGACGCCGCCCGATGCCAAGGCGGGGGTGGGGGTGGGGGTGGGGTGGGGGTGGGGGTGAGGAACAGGCGGCTTACAGGGGTGTTTGCCGCTTTGCTGGGTTTCTCTTGGATAAAATTATCCATGAGCGTGGGGATCTCCCCTAGATCCAGGAATACGGCTGTTTAAAGACCCCGGGTGCCCTCAGCAAGTGGCTTCAAAAGGGCCTCGCTGAGCAATCCCACCCACCCGTGTCCAGGATGGTGGGTGAAGTAGGCAGGCGCTGAAGGCGAAGGGTTACTGGGACTGCAGTGCGGGATCTGGGGCGGCGGCGAGGCGTGGGAGAGAGCCTGAGGCCCCTCGGAGAAGGGGAGCTCTCCACTTTGGGGGAAGGGAGGAGGGGGAGAGCGCGGAGGTGCGGGTGGGGGGGAGGCAAGGGGGCGGCGGGGGCAGAAGAACAGAAGAAAGGAGGGGAGGAGGAAAGCGAGCGAGCGCAACCTCACGCTTCCACAAGGTCGCCAACCCGAGGAAGGCAGACACGGGGTTCCTGAACCCTGCGGGCACGCCCAGGCGTGGAGCGAGGGACCCCTGCGCAGCACGGCTGGCCGCCCCAGGCCCCCACCCGGAGGAGCCGGCCGCGCGGGTGCGTGAGCAGGTGACTTTATTCACTGCTTCCCTAATCGGCCAAGTCCCAGGACTCGTTTTCCGCCTGCAGATTAAAATCATGACTCGGGTAATGAACTTAATGCTTTAGGGTAGAGGTGAGTGTGTCTGCGAGTGGGCAGGGGTAAGAATTACCGACCCGATCGATGGGAGACTGGCTTAAAACTCAATCCCTTTTCTCCAGAGCTTCCTCGCCAGTATTTCCCGGCTGCAGGCTGCGCGCGCTGGGCGGGAGGAGGCAGCGCGCGGAGGGCGACCCCCGAGCGCGGCCCGCCAGAACCGAGACCCTTAAAATGCCTCCCTCATCTCCCCACTGAGACCCCGGGGAACCCGTTTTTAAGGCAAAGACTCTGAAAAGCTCAAATGTTGGAAAACCGATCGCTCCATGTGTTTTGTTTTTCCTTCCAGCTCCGCCTTCGCGAGAGAACGTTACTGACGCGTTGGCCCGCAGATTGGGCCAAAAAGGGAGTCCACCCCCACCGCCAGCCATCAGCCACCTCCTTCAAGGGGCGATCCCCTGCTCTCCCTCGCCGCTCTTTGCAGGGCTCTGGAATGACCGGCCTCACGTGGACTCTACACTTGGCCACCCTGAGTGTTGCGGGCCGCCTAACAGCCAACTGGGTGCGGGGTATACGGGAGAGGGGAGTGAGACCAGGGGAAATACCCGGCCAAGCAAGTCACCCCACTACCCAGTTCCACGCCACTCCATCCGTCGTCCAAGCGCCTACGCAGGAGCTTTGCGCCAAATCCACTTGGGCCGAGGGCCTGCTGGGATCCGAAAGGCAGGGGAAAGTTTGCAGAGATTTTAATAAGTGATTCCTAGGAGCTCCTGCTTAAGGCATCGAGGTGCTACCCACGGCGCCCTACTGTGCCTCCCAGACAGTCGTGGCCCACCTGGCGGACCCTGCCCAGGTCCCCAGTGCCTTTGGACCCCAAGCTCTCGGGGTCTCGTCCCCAGAGCCACCGGGAGTCTCCGGAACAGAGTTCACCATGAAGCCTCTAGCCCCTGCAAAGCACCCCTGAGCGGTTCCAAGGGAAAGGGACCCATAGTCCCCCAGGAGGTGCCTCTCCACACTCTTCCGCGCAGATCTGTGGTCGCTTCGTCTCCAGAGGCAAAGTCAGCAGCCCTCTTAGACCTGACTTTCTTGTTGTGGTGGAGAGGAAGTAGGAGGCTACTGGAGGTGCTGGAGTAGCTCCCCCAAAACGCTCTGGCCTCTCTGAGCAGAGACCTGGGCACCCAGGTACCCGGGTGCCGTCCGGGACGCCGTGCACCTTAGGAGACGAGGGCAGCCGCGTCCTGGCCAGCACCGCTCGCAGCTGTCGCCGAGGCCCGCGGGATTTTGTCCGGGCGCGGAGCTCGGCCTAGCCTGAGGCCAACGGCTACTGCCCTCCCGCTCCCCACCAGCCGACTTGGAAGCGGGGGAGGCGCTGCACACAGCAACCAGCGTCGGGCGCAGATTCTGTGCGCCTCGTGGGAGACGCGGGCAGGAGGGGGCGGATAGGGCCGCGTTTTTCCTTTTCCGAACCTCTCGACTTCCCTGCGAAGTTTCCGGATAGGAACCTCCACGCCGAGGTCCCAGCCTCGCACCACCCTCGCGAGCCCAGCCAGCCGGAGCCTCCAACCGGACCTGGCCGCCCACTCGAGCCCCCCGTGGAGGCCCGGTGCTTGGAGCGCCGCGGCGCCCTGCCCACCCCCTTCCCGGGCTCCGCCGGGGTTGCCTCTCCCCGGGGCGAAACTCGCCGACCGGGCGGGCGCACTGCAAGGAGACACCCGCTGCCTCCCAAGAACTCCTAATACCATCCATACAGCTTTAATGCGTTTATAATTCGATAAGTGATTTCAATTTGAAATTGTTAGTAACTAATTTTATGGGTAATTTTTCCACATCAAATATTTAAGCATCAGATTAAGGGAGCCAGTTCCGACACAGGATAATAAGGGGTTTTCCCCCCCCCACCACCACCCTCCGCGCCTCCGCCTCCCTCCGTTTCCTACCGAGTCGTTTTTCCAAATCCCCAAAAGGTGGCAGTCGAAGCCGACGTTCTTCTTTTCCTGCGGCTCTGCGAGGGGAGGGGGGGAGAGGGGGAGGAGGGAGGGCGCGCGAGGAGCGGGAGAACCTAGACGTCGCAGGGACTTCTCAAACTAATGCTTTCACACGTTTCTAATACAAGCCAGAAGCAGCGGTGAATTTCCTGGAAATGTCCTGGCAGAAAAGAAAGTCAAAAAAAAAAAAAAAAAAAAAAAAAACGGTGCCTGTGGGCTCCTCTTCAGGGTAGGAGACGTGAGAAACTCAGCACTTCGAAAGTAAACTCCCAATTCTGCGCAGAAGAGGGAGAGGCCCGGCTGGGAGGCAGACTGGCCTTTTCCTACCGTTCCTTGCATTCTAAGCATCGCAGGCAAACACTGAGCAACAAGGCCACGCGTGTCTCCCAGCCTTGGGCTCTGCAAAGTCCAGAGCGAGAGGGGCAGAGGAGATGCGGGGGAAGGTGATGAGTGGGGGCAGGGCTGCTGTGGGCCCGGCGGGGGCTGGGGCGGGCCGCGGATGAATTGCAGACCCGTTGCCAAAACTTTTTGTTTTTTTCCCCGCTGCTGCTGCTGCTGCTGCTGCCGCCGCCGCCGCCGCCGCCGCTGCAGTTGCTTTGAATGTGCGTAACTAGGAGACAGCAAGCCGTCTGAGAAGACGGAATTTCCAACGTGTAAAATGTTCTTAACGGAACCATTGAGCGAGTGCAATAAGGCGTGAGGGGGAACTAATCTTCCCATTTAAATGTTTGTGGCAATTTTATCTAAATGAATTTTAATGCTAAACGAGGGTAATTCCCCATTTGTAGCGCGTTTACTTCTCTTTCCTGTGCTTCTAAAGCAGTAGAACACCACGCAATGAACAATAACAATAAAAATACTGTCAAGGCATATTATTCATTTTGGATGTGTTATAATTACAGCTGATTAAATATGATAGGGTGAAATATTTTTAATTTTGGGGGGGGGAATATTTAAATCACACCCAAAGGTAACCTCCTTCCGCCAGGGCTCCCCTCCCCAAATACAAATAAGAAGCAGGTACGATTGGGGGCTCCTGTTTAGAAGAGAGCGTTTTGGTTTTGCCTTTTAAGAAACGTCGAAAACACCCAGCACCTCTGATCTTTCCCTCTTTTGGATAAGTGTGCTCGGTAACCTGGGAACCAGCTCCGAAATTTACCCAGAGGAAGGACTAAAACCGCACGAAGGTGGAGGTTTGGGGGGGGGGGGCGGCGAAGCAAAAAAAGGACCTGCGGAGAGCGAGACAAAACCGTCACGCGGAGGGGGGAACGCAGGGAAAGAACATAGTGTGTTTTGTTTTTTTCTGAGTCACGGGGCACTAATGATCTTGATCGTTCATAGCCTCCATATTCCGTAATTCCTCTTCACGTGTGTCCTTTTGCTCGCGCACTCTCTCCCTCCTCCCGTTCCTGTCCCTCCCCCACCCAGCAAGAGCTTCCTCAAGAATAAAGGCTGAAAATAACCAACTCACCCAGGCATGTACTGGGGAGGAGGGGCAGATGGATGGTTAGTTTATAAAGTTTATTATTAATTTTTAAAGTAAATAAATGGTTGTTAACGGCTAGTAACCACCTATCAAAAGAGAAGTATTTCACTAATATGAACTATTTATGTAAAGGAAGAATTGCCACCGGGTCCAAAGGGATATTTAAACAATCCCATATATGGGGTGGGGGTGGGGGTGGGGGTGGGGTGGGGTGGGGTGGAGGGCGCTGAGCCGGGAGGCTGCAGGAGGCTGAGCCTGGCTCTCTGGTTCTGCGCGTCCACGTGTTTAGAAACAAGGCCCCAT
>PVKU01001490.1:239960-267460 GCA_004027475.1 Anoura caudifer | reverse complement strand
TGCTGACCGTCCATCACGAAACCTCCCATGGGCTGTCCATCGGGGTTATAAGGTGTTCCTTGACTTACTATAAAAGTGCAGAACACAAGTTCTTAACAACAGTCCCCGAGAGAGAGTGAAACAGCCAGAGACAGAGAGAGACAGAGAGAACACACCAGGCAGATGTAATTTTAAAACATTTGGAGTTACATTTCAGCTCTCCATACCGCTGACCAAGTTTTAAAACACTGTTCGAAGAATAGTGAACATACAGAGACTTCATGTTTGGGTTTTGTCTGGTGATCACGCAACGGTTGATGAAAGGGAAAAAAAATCCAGGAACATGACTAAGTATGCAGTGACTCGAGGTAGCGCTTTACCCAGTCTTTCGAAGCGCTCTCTGTGAGACCAGACCGTGTTTCCGAAGAAAATAAAGGCCCGCATCACCCCTAGTAAATACTGTTGTTGATCTCGGTGTGTTACCATACAGAAACAAATCCTAGAAAGATGTTTCTCGGATTTTTAGGTCTGCAAGCTGGGATCCCATAGAAGTATTGCCATTTTAAGCTCAGATTAAAAAAAAACAAAAAGCTGTTACTAACCAAAAAAAAAAAAAAAAACTTGACTAAGAGAAGGCCTGAGAAATAGGAATTGTGTATTTACACCACTACCTGAGTCCCATGTTTTAACTGTACATGAAAAGCTGCCCCAGAAGTAAGCTGCCTTGGGTTATTAAAGCACACAAAAGCTCTACCTCATTGAACGGCTTTGAACTTTACTGAGTCCCACAAGCGATCCTGACCCCTTTGCCCTTTTGACAGGTAATAAAGTTTTACAGCAATTCCACACCAAGCCATGCACCAGGGAGTGGTCATAGGAGCAGAAAGAGCTGGGAAGGCAAACTCTGAAAAAAAATAACATTAATATATTGAATGTGTACAAAGAATATTGCAACTGAGCGCATGATTTGAGAGTTACTTTTCTCCGTTGGCCTTTTTCCTGCCTTCTCCGAACATTTTATAATGATGTTAAATTGATTAGTGTTGTTATGAAACGAAACTGGTTTCATTGTAGTTGCCAGGCGCTCCTAGCACTCACTCCCAGTTTATTTACCAGGTATCGGACCTCCCGGTGAATGGCTTGAGGATGGTTTTCGCTTGCGTGACTTGGACACAGTCACTATGGGGGACTTGCCTGCTCGGTTGGACTGGTCAATCATGGGCTGCACTATCCTCCTCCGGGCGTTAATAAACCTGTAACCAAGAACGGAGAGCGAACCGTCACTCCTTAAAACAAAACAGAACAGAATGGAGGTGGGGGGAGGCAGGGGAAGAGAAGATGAACCGCGGCGAGAGCAAAGTTCGGTCTTGGCAGAACGGTCCTCTCCGCTGCTCCGCAAACTGCAAAACCTGCAACCCCCAGTGACCTTTGAAGACATAGGCTTGGGGGTTCTGAGTTGATTTATGTTTGCCTGTTTTACCACAGTTGGACACTTCCATTTCATCTTTTCATGGGGGAATCAGAGGAGTTTTCAGGAAACAATACTAGCTAGCCACCACTCTTTTCGACTGCAAGGGGTTGGGGGGTGGGGGATTTGGTGGAGAGAGAGAGAAATGTCCATAAGGGCATCTGTTCCCTCTCCTAATTAGTGACATTTCAATCTTCTGTTCCCTGACTTCTTTTTTACAATTTTTATCAAAACCTTCCCTACCTCTTACAAACCTAATTCTATTTTAATGCCCACTATTAAGATAATGAACTGGGATGGCAGCACACCATCAAATGAGAGAATGTCTGGAGTTTATCACCACTAACTCACACTGCTGGGGACTTCAGAGGAATGCATTCCTTGCAGAGATTTCTTGGGGTGGCTTTTTTTTTTTTTTTTTTGCTCTTTATGCAAAGTCTGAGGTCAAGGCGAGGTCACAGCTATACAGTAATTGAACTTAGAATCTTGCTTTCTCCAGCTAGACCTGAAATTTCATAATGAACATCTTATTAAGATATTTAAGTCGCTTAAGTGTCTTAATGAGATTTTCCTTACAATTTTTGTTGGCTTTCAAAGAGTGATTAATACAAGCTCCCCAAAGCCATGCGTGCGAAATTTCTAACTCTTAAAATCTCTCTGTACTGAGTAATACTAAGAATTACACATCGAATTCAGAAAATGAGCAGGACATATTAGATTCTGAAATAGTAAATGGCTTTTAGTGCTCAGCTCAGATCTGAACATATTGAACATGAGCAGCACATAAAAAATACAATTAAAAGTTTAATAATACAGTATTAATAATAAAGGATTCATAGTCCAGTATGAATTCTAGTTTGTAAATCTCTCAGGTCAGGTAGGAAAATAGATCCCAAAACAGAAACCATTAAACAGACAGGGACAGGTTTTTCAAATAAAAATGAATACTTCCTGATATGTTAAGATTCTTAGTATCTTACAGTCTTGTTTCTTCATTATCTGAGAGGTAATTAAAATAAGTAGCACAGTGGAATTTAACTAAAAGGACACTGTTGGTGCGAACTCTCCCTGATATTACATATCATATCAGTTCTTGTATATGAAGTCCCTGAACTGCTAATAAAAATATTTAAAACAAGGATCTAAAACAAATTGTGTTGCAAATCAGGTTACCATTATCTTGTATAAACCATGGAAATTGAAATCATGTGAGCAGAAGGTTAGACTAATTCTCCAGTCTCATTATATGCACAGGTGTAGCACAAACACTATGTGAAATAGCCAATTAAAATGGGAAAAAAATCTGCTTTTTCATTAGCTGCCTTCACTGCATGACCAATTAGAAAATTATTTAATATTAATATTCTGCATATACCAACAGTAATTTTCATAGTAGCTAACATAGGTAAGAGAGCAAAACCCAGCTCTTCATCTGTGGGGCTGTCAGTAATCTGCAGGGTCTTAGAGGGAAGGAACTCTGATAACTTTTTTAAAGTCCCTTTAAAAACATAGTATTTTTGTGGATATGATTTATACTATCTATCTACAAATAGGAAGCACACTTGTCACAGATGCAAAACCATAGCTCACAGAAGTCACTTATTTATTTGAGGTCACATGTTACCCAAGAGATGTTAATAATTTGCTGAATGACACACAGCTGGTGAACCCAAGGGTAGCAAGCACCCCCCTCTCCAATGTCCTACCCAGAGCACGGCCACTGCTGTGTTACCCATCTAGAATATCCCGAGCTACATAGGCATTTAAAAACAAGTTGGTTTTGCCCTGGCTGGTGTGGCTCAGTGGATTGAGTGCTGGCCTGTGAATCAAAGGGTTTCAGGTTCGATTCCCAGTCAGGGCATATGCCTGGGTTGTGAGCCAGGTCCCCAGTAGGGGGTGTGTGAGAGGCAACCACACACTGATACTTCTCTCTCTCTCTCTTCCTCCCTCCCTTGCCCTCTCTAGAAACTAACTAAATAAATAAGTAAATACATAAATACATAAATAGCTGGGTTTGAGCCAGTCACCACTGGCAGCGACTCCGTTGTTGATTCTGAGAGTAAGCATGGTTGAGCACTTCGCAGACTAAGGATTTTGATGACCATACCGCTTGTGTAAACATAGATAAAGCTCTGCTTGAGGAGATTCAGTGTCTCAAGTCATCTGTATCCTAAACTTTGCGTCCTTCACATCTGTACATTCAGATTTCCGAGACCATTTCACAAAACAAGCTCAGGTTTGAATCCATGACAATTAAACCCGGGGAATCATGGGAAAATTACCCCTCAGGTTTGGAAGGGGCTTTGAGGGTCACCCGGCTTGGTCACTGAACTGGACCCCCTCTCCGATACCCCCATCTAGCAGGTGGGTGGCCCCCACTGCACTGCTCCTGATGCAGGGTTTCCCACCTTACTGGGGAGTCCGTTCATTCTACGGACGAGGCAACTGCTAGCAGTGCCTGCCTTACTTGATCCAAAATGCTTTCACCAGGACAACTCCTTGGGGTGATTTAAATAATGTTAATCTCACTTATTTGGGATTCCCTTTCGAATATTTCAACTACAGCCATCACGCGCCGCCGGCTTCTCTCCTCTTCTCCCCAAGTTGCGCACCTGCTACTCTTACCAAGTTCGTTCTAGAATGTGAGTTCTTTTAGGACGCCGAGTCCGCTCACCATGCCCCGGTTTGCCTGCACGCCCTGAAGTTCTTCGGTGGACGACACTAAATGCCGACCTCCGAGCCCTGCCATGGTGCCCACGCAGCAAGCCAACACCTCGCTGCCCGCTCTCAGCTCGGGGACCCCAGGGACTCGGTGCCGTTTGCTTTTCTTGTGGTGGCAGCAATTAGTCATTACTGACGACACCCGTGTTGGCTGTGCATGGGATGCATGCGCAGATATGAAGGTGGGACCTCTTCCATTAAATAAAAACAACCAAACTTTGAAAACCTAAGAATACCCAATCACTTTGTCTAAACCATTGGACCACATACTTGGAACTTCTCATTTCTGAAAACTTCATCAACTGGTATAGGGGCCTCAGAGACTCTCAGAATGCTACTGAATTACAATTCCTGTGCTTACAGGAAGCAAATCATTATCTCGGGTCACGGTAGATATCTTTATCTGAAAATAACTAAGAGCAAAATATTTAAATTTTTTACAACATCGTCCCTTTGATCTTAAAACCATCTCAACATTTGATTCCCCTCAGTGCATTTTATCATTCTCCCAGACTATCTTATATGCACTCTCTTCGGAATTATGCTGTATACAGAAAAGCCATGTGTTTAAATGGCTTCGGGGTGAATTCAGATACAAAAACATTTTCCTTCTGGGCAAAGCAATAAAATGACATTCTTGCTCCTCCCACTGTAAGTCAAACAGAGGTCAGTTCCCCCATCCCTGTATCTGTTTAAATAAACTGGTCCAGCTGCTTGTTTCTAAAATGCCCTTTGACCTTGGGTCTCATCCTCCCTGCTTCTGAGACAGAGTGCTTTACTTCCCATTGTGAAAGATTCTAAATTATCAAGAACTTTCTAAACACTGAACCAAAAAAGGAACTTTGGATTTTATGTGAACTTCTATGAACATATTCCCTTCTTAAAATGCTGTCATTTCAAGAAGCATCAGTAAAATACTCATTTCAAGCTCGTGTGTGTGTGTTCAAATATATATTTATATTTACATATGAACACATAAATATACATTAGAGCTTGAACAGAAGAAACAGTGCTTTTAGAGAGAAATTAAAAAAGAGAAGACAATCCCACTTCGAATATACAATAAAGTATACATTCTCCAACAACCACAAAGTAATTTAAAATAAAATATATCCATGAAGCACTACACAATCTTTAGAATTTCCCATGTTGATAAAGTCTCCTTAAGACATTTGTTAGCTTAAAGATATAAAATTTTTACACCCGATGTCCAAACGTTACAGCCCTTAGAACTCAGACGTGTACATGACATCAGGAATACGTAGCAGCCATAGAGATTTTCTCACTCACGAGAGGAGTTTCACAGTGTGGGTTAGGAGCATGTAGCTCACACTTGCCATGAGCTGGGCGTCTCAAAAGGTGGCCCTTTCAGTGGAGAATGCTCTCAGGTGGAGAAACATTCCGCTCGCTTTTCCATGTTATGTTCTGAACACTGAGGCGCACTCTTCAAAATCCCATTTTGCTTTGAAATGATCAAATTGGGAATTGCAAAAAATAATTTTTGTAAAATACTCTTTAGGAACTGGACATCCTGTAGGTGGTCGGAGACTAAATAAGGGAAATCATCCGTATATTCCCTTTTTTCATAGAATCGTGGATCAGAATTTCTTCCTGTGACCCAACTGTCTCCTTTCTCAAACCAAGAAGTTTTAAAAAGAAAAGGAAGGTAATGGATTGACTTTGTAGCTTTATTCCATGTCAAAATGAACAGAGATATGCTCATATTTCTTTTTTTTTTTTTTAGTTATTTAGTTATTTGGGGTTGTTTTTTTTTCCAGTTATTTAGTTATTTGTTTAGGACACAAGCCTTAGTTAGGAGAAATGGGAGGTTAATAGGGAAGCAAAATCTTCAAAAATATAACACATGGGATCACCTCAAAGTTGCATTTTAGTCTCTGCATTTTTAAATAGGAATCAGACAGGGAGAATGGGACATGAATCCTGAGTTGTGCTAAAAAGAAATACACAAAGTTTCATTTTAGTCTTTCTTCTCTTTGCCCCCCCAGATTTTTTATTAGACTTTTCCATTTTTTTCATTCTGTTAATTCCACCTCCCTCCTTTCATTCTCAGTCTTTGAATACCTGAATAGTGTTCTGAGCAAGATCTCGTAGAACAGCTTTCAAAAGTTGACCTTTGTCCTTTAGTTTATCCTCCACTGCTCGCCCCGGTTCCTTCCCACAAAACTGGATTGCTAAGTTTAGTTTCCTCTTAGTGAGAACCAGGAGAGGTGCAGAAGTTACAGTGGGCATCCATCCGACCCGAAACACAGGGAACATGTTCCCAGTTCCACAGGCAGCTTTTCCCACATAGCTTTGCCTTTGTTCTATACTTTTATACCCTCGGTCTTCCTTGCAGGGTCCTCCCTAATACTAACAAAAATAAAGAAAAATTATTTGCTCACTTTCAGAAATGTCACTTTCCCCTTTACTCGATTAATTCTGTTCCTCAATGTTTACGACCCTCTTTGTTCACCAATGACTAAGTGGAGCCCAGTTTGTCCCTTTAGCATGGCACCATCAACCCGGTGAGCCCCAGAAAACCAGAGCGCCGCTGTCTCTCAACAGCGATGTCTGTCGGTCGCCCCCACAGTGGCCCCTGCCCACTAGGCGTGCGTGCGTGGTCAGCAGGGAGCAGATGCCTGCTGAGGGAGGGAGGAACACCATTTCCCAGCGCCCGCCCCTATGCCCAGGAAGCTCAAATTATCCACTTAATACTAAAGAAAAGATTTCCTTCAACAGCAGGATATGTTAGTATACATGCCTTCTACACCTGTATCATCCATCAAAGAAATTACGAATAATACTCATCTTTGATTAGTATCTAGGTATAGTTAGAAATACCTACACATTTTATTAATAATAAAAATTAATACCTTGCATTCTTAGGTATAAGTACTGGTGGTTTCTACATGCTCTATTCATTATTTGGTCACAAATAAACAAGAAGCAAAGATAATATGTGACTGATACATAATTCATTTAGGTAATTTCTATAAATATTTGTATAGAATTAAACCTTGTGAAAAATGTTCACATGTAAAATGTCACATTGGAAGGTAATAGCTGAATTACAGAATTTTGTCCTTTTTCTAGTCCATGAATTTTCCTTGACATAGCATTTCTTTCAACTTTATCACAGTCATTTAAATAAAATCATATTTTAAAGTCAGCATTTCCCAATAACTTTAAGGCCTGTTTTATAAATAAACCTTTCAGGGAAAAAAATTCCAGCTATCTCCCAAATAACTCTCTGCTCTTTAAAACAAGAAATCAACTTCAAAACCTTTTGTTGGAATTCTTCATGTTAGATTTACATTTATTTATGGAATTTAATGACCCATAACTGGCAGTCTTCAGGATCCAGGCTTTCTACACTCTCTTTCTCGGGAAATAAACTTGCATGGAAAACGATTTTAAGATGCTCAAGAAAGTTGACTCAGTCTCCAGCCGAGCCTTAGGAAATCGTGTTTTTGGTACCTTTCTCTAGTTTCTCAACCTCCTCCAGGACCCGACAGTTCCAACACTGCAATACATCATCTGTATGTCTGAGGGTGGAAGAGGTGAGTGGGCAGGAGGGGGGAGAAGGGAACATGGGTCCCGGTCCCCGTCCATCCTAGAAGTATATTGCTCAAATCACAGCGAGCCCATCAATCAGCAGTCCGAGAAGGCTCCCCTTCTCTTCCGGTGATGGGTATATTTGTCACATTACTCTAGAAAGAACTGAAATTGAGGAAGTTAATTACATATAAGATTTTCTTCAAAGCAACTAATGAAGAAAACCACCAATAAGTTAAGAAACTGAATGCCAAAAAAATCAACAAAAGCCACATAGTATTTTGAGCTTTAGATGTCGAAATAACTTTCAAATATTTTAGCATTTGGTTATCTGCAACAAAGTTTTCCTTGAAAGCAAATTGTAAAGTGATTTTTATTATTCTAACAAAGTATAAGCTTGCTAAATCATTTAACCTGACCTGAATTCACAGCAAGAGCGGTTCCCTAAATGGGGGTCTGTATTTCCTTTGCTGCCTTTGAGATCACTAAAGCACCAGGCTCCGAACTCAAAGGAAGAGACTGTAGGCTGTCTCACCAGATCTAGCGTAAGAAATACTCAACAGCTAAAAATTCCTTAAGTATCTATTGGCGTAAAGCGTAGGTAACAAAATGGCATTTATAAAATATTTATAACAGACAATTCACCAAATTTGAGTCTTATAACCATATATATATATGAAAAAGATACAGAATTAAAATTGTTATTAGCACAATGAATCGGCAAAGGGCAATTTAGGATAATATAGCAAAACCTCCTACAGCAATGGAAAAGTTAAAGTAGGTATTAGCAAACAATAGATGTGTCTCACTTTGGTTTAAGCTGAATCATTCTCCGTATAAATTCTAATTTCCCATATTTTCCCACAAAAAAAGTCAATAACATTGCATCTAACTAAACATCCCACAAACACTGCAGAATAGGTGTTTATTTAAAACGAATTTTCACGTTCTGCCAATCTCCATTATACGTAGAACGACCAGGCAATTTATCATCTAAGCTGGGATGCCTTTGAGAGTAAAAGAACACTACTCATAATTACCCTGGGCAGTAGGCACAAACCACGTGTGTCTCTGCCAGTCACGGTGCATGGCCAACGCAACGATCAAAGTCACAATTTTCTCAAGTGAAACTCCCCCCGAATGCCCGGCGCTGGGACCCTCTTGCGTGAGAACAGAAGCTGGCCTTGGCGGGCGTGCGCTGTGATGGAAAACCAGCGCCCCCTGGAGTATCGGTGAGTTCCCCCCTTTCTCCAGGACCCCTCTTTCAGCTGCCGTAGGTCCCGGGCCTTGACCAGCCCAGCACTTCCCAAGCCTGGAGTCTCCGTCTATGCCAAGGGGGTATCTCAAAATACAGCTTGATTTTCTACTTTTTCCTGCCAAATTAGGCTACAGAACGACACAATGAAGATGACTTGACTTGAATGGGGGCCTGTCTCTGTCCCTTTGAATTCTCACTGTAATTTCTGTTTCAGTGAGTAAAGCTTGGGACCAGTTCTATTTAATGTCTATCAAAATGTAATAATATGTAGGCCCTTAAATACAAATGGAACCACTCCATGAAACGGCAAAAATCTGCCAAATGAGGGACATGACAAACATTTTCAAACGAAGACACTGAGACTAACAAAATGACCTCCTCTTAAAATGTGTCACATCTTTGAAAAAGGCTTATGGGCATCTAAAGCCACGCTGAGAAAGTTTAGGGAACGTGCATTTCCCTTCTGAGGGGCTGCCCTCTTCCTTGGAGAACATCGTACAGAATCATCACAGTCAAAATACTGGCAAGTGCCTTAGAAACTGGAACACTGAACAGAGGGGTTTGTTGGGATACTGTTATCGTGATTCTCAGAAACTCCCAAAGGCCCAAGGAAACCTGCATGTGAGCACTTACAGCGGCAAGACGCAGAAACAACTGCACTGCCCGCCAGCCGAGGCCGGAAAACCAAAATGCGGCCTTTCCAGAAAATGGAATATTACTTAGCCATGAAGAGGGCTGAGGTACTGATGACACGTTACAACATGGGTGAAAGTTAAAAGCCTTCTTCTCGGGGACAGAAGCCAGTCACAAAAGACCGCATGTTATCCAATAACATTTCTGTGAAATGTCCAGAGCAGGCCAATCCGCAGAGCGAAGGTGGAGGGGGGCCTGCCAGGGGCTGAGGGGATGGAGGACGGACGTGTGTGTGCGGTGGGTTGAGAGCGGAAGGGTGCAGACGATGGCGTATACAGATACCAAATTATAACGCTGCACACCTGGAACCTACGCGATGTTATTAAACAGGAAAGGGTACAGATTTTCTTTCTGAGGTGGCGATAGTGTTGTGAAATGGACCGTGGGGTAGCTTCCCACTGAAAACCACTGACTTGAGCACTTTAAGCGAGTGGATGGCACAGTGTGTGAATTCTGTCTCCACGGCATTGTTAAAAACAAGCACATGACGGTGAGATGCAAGAAGCGCTGGACGAGGCTCAGCCCCATCCTCACCTCTGATTAGCTGAGCACCACCGGAGGGCCCTGAGCCTCAACTGTCCGACGACGCACAAAATTCCACCCCGGTCTCGGCTTCTGTTGTTCCTTAGCACGGGGGTTTCTAAAATTTGAATAATTTTCAAGATTTCGTATCCCTTTGTTATTTGCATTTTCGAAAGAAATAACAGGACTAAAATCCAAAGTTAACTTTCAAAAGACGTTCTTATACTATGCTCGCTCCGAATGATTCCGGTGCGCTTTCTCTGCCCGCACCCCCACCCCCACCCCATCCTCACCTGGCCCTGAGGATGAAGGCCTTCCCTTTCTGCAAACAGTCCTGCCAGGGGACCAGACGTGGGGGCTGACATCTGACTTCTTTGGACAATTCTTTCAATTAGCTTTTCACCATCCCCTGCTCCCTGCCCTTCCCAAGTACACATGAACCATGCCCCACACTAACAATGAAATAAAATCAACCACGGCAGACAGTCCAGGGCTGCCGGCCAACAAAATCCTTCAACCAGTCAACAACCCTCAAAAGTACTGGTTTACATTTAAATCAGCATCCGAGGGTACAGACTAGTAGAAATGTATGTATATCACTCACCATGACACATTCCACTTTCGTCCCTAGGCAGTATTCTATTCTGGAAAAGTAGTGACTTTATCAATATTCATCCAGATCTCTCCAGTGACAGGAAACTCATTGCTGAGCAAAGTTGCATTTTGAACCCGAGACCAGTAACTCCCACGGGCCGGAAAGACTTAGCATGTTTGAGAAAGGACACAGGTTTTCCCCTTCTTCAGGGATGAATCTAATCTTGTGAGCACTGGGTCCTTTAGTCCCATTGTCTAAGAGGCTAAAAAAGGAAAAGGGGACTCTCAAGGATGGGAACCGATCAACGCTTTTCGTTTATTTGTTATCGTTCAGGTGTCCCGAGCCCAGTGGAGCGCATTGTTTCCTGTATTAATGGGCGAGGCTGAAAAGCCCCGTGAAGAATGGAAAGAAAATGAAGAGGAAAATATCAACGACCATGAGGGCGTTGAACAGGAGAGCCCTGTATTTGCCAAAGTTACCAGCATCCATGTTGTTGGAGGGATTTTTTTTTTTTTTTAATGTTCTCTCTCTTTAAACGCTGAAAAGGGAACAGAGCAAAACGAGGAGTGTTTCCCCGAAGCTCTAGGCGTTTACGCACCGCAGCAACGCGGATCGGATCCAAGACAGCATTCACCCTTGGAAACGCTTCCTTCCCCCATGCCCCTGGCTCCGCTCCATTTTTTGAGAAAATTGTTTTATTCAACAAAGAGACAACATTTGCCCCGTTTTTTTTTGTTTGTTTGTTTGTTTTTTTCCCCTTTCCGTGTCTCAGGCTGACTTTCTAACCGCTCAGAAATGCTGTTTGTTTTACGTAGGCGCAGCCCGGAGCAAGGTGGTGATACAAGCGAGAGGGGTTCTCTGTGGGCGCAGCTCGCTGTTCTGGTGCTCAGTGGTTTAATCACCCAGCAGCACCAGCCTCAGCAACTGTTGACACAAAAGAGGTGGAGATCAGGTCTGTGCAAGCAGAAAATACCAGAAAGGCGAACTATGTGTAAACACACTTAAGACCGATTTGACAAGAATAGACCTAAACCTGACTCGCTGGGAAACTCCTAATGTCTAAAGCTTGGGGGTCCCTCTCCACAGAGGCTTCTTCCCCTTACAGAGTTTCCTTTCAGGAGAAAAAGGACAACACTCGAGAAACTGAAATGCGTGTACAGAACACGGCCCAGACCTGTGTCCCCTCGACTCACGGAGTGTGAGTTTCCGATCTGCTCCTACATGCAGGGTTTATGTAATGCGATACAGCTCCTCCACGTGCACCTGGAGAGGAGCCAAACGAAGGAGAGACTGGGAGAAAAACCAGCATGCCCATTCAACCACAACTCCGAAAGTTATTTCTCCTGACCTATAAAACGCGTGCAAAGGAGCAGATGGATAATGCTTAAACAGTCTTTTAATCTTATCTAACTGACACCTGACAACCCATTACTTATAGATTATTAATGCACCCACTAAAAAGTTTGTCATGTACAAAATTGCCGGAGAAAAAAGATTGAACGCCCGAGGAAAAAACAAATTTTGCTGTGCAATAATTCCAGAAATTTCAAGCCTATTATCTGTCAGGCCCTTCACAGGCTCACAGCACCCTGCTAAAAACAACCGATTTATCTCTATTACGAGCCCTAAAATGACAGCGTACATGTTTTTCACGTCTTGCGATAATGTTTAGTTTCATCTTGTTTTTATTTTACAGTGCTTGACTCACTTAAGATGAGGAAACAGAACAACTTTTTAACTTCCCGTCCGTCTATCACAGGGCCCCTCGCCTCTTCCCCAGTCCTAGGGTAAAGCTGGAACCACAGTCGGTTTCAGAACATCGAACGTGCTTTTCTTTGGTCTGCATTGTAATCCAGTCTAGAACATGAGAGCTGGAAGAGACTTAGAGTCCCAGGAATTAGTCGTACCAGACCATGCAAGGCAGAGGAAGCTGCTGCCACAGAGATAAAGGGACTCCATCAAGGGCGCACAGCTCACCGGCGAGGAGTGGGGACGACAAATGAAATGTTTTGACTTGACATGTTCCTTCCCCTAGATAATCCCTCCCTTTGCTTGCCCTGTAAGTTGTATGTTGTCATGGGGCTTACAGGGGAATTTGTTCCTTAGCCACCTGTGGATGCCTGGACTCTTCCCCTCGATCCTGACGCCACCCAGCCCCTCCCTTCCCAAGCTCTCTGCAAGTAAGTGGAAATCAGGCCCAGCTCTGCTAGGCTGCATGACACGTAAGGAGTTCTTTCCATTTCTCAGACCAAATAGTTGTGCTGAGACACTGAAAACAACAAATCTGGCTTAATTAGGACTTCCAACGAGTCCTCTGATCCACGCACCCTGTTCCAAGTCAACCACCAAGCCACTGGCTTCTCTGCCTTGAAAGGGACCACAGGCATTGGAGCACGGGCCCTGATGGATAGATCAGGCTCCCAACTCGCTCGGCTCTGGGCCTCACTTGAACCCCAGCCCTAAGAGGTCCTGCAATATTTCCTCAAGTGGTACCAACTCTCAGCTTCAGGCACCACACTCTTCTCTCGGCCCCGGAAAGCACACAACCTGTCCTTGAACGCTGGCTGCAGGAGACAGCGGTTACCCAAAACAGCACTTTGGACTCTCAAGTCCAGCTTCCCACCTCCCACACCCCCATCTCTCTTCTCACCTAGACTCAAGGTGCCCTGGTAGAAGGGCATGGTTTTCCATCCAGCACAGACGGCCAACACCTACCCCTTCCTCAGGGGTTTCCACCCCCCACGGTATGACCGATGTAATTTAACAGGGCCCAGGGGCTGGGGGCGGGGCAGCGATCTGAGTAAATCCATGGCACAAAACTTACAGCAAAGTATATACACTTAACAGACTGTAGAGTCATTCTCCAAGTGGATTGTTTGTTGCAAATTTTTAAAATCTGAAGACAAAAGTGGCGTCTCTGTTGAACCCCTAAGACTCTCTGACATGACAATACCTGAAGGTTTCTGAATTCACAGCTCTTTTCCCTGCAAGCTATTTGCTCAGCTTTCCTAACAACACCCTGCCTGCCTGGCACCTCGCCAGCCCTGTCTCAGGCAATATGCAAGCTAAACATTTTTTGACTGATTTCAATATTTCCTTATGAGCAACCAGACAGTATTTTATCTAGTGAGTATTACTGATTGCTATAATCTAAGCCCAGAGTAAGTGCCTGTAAAGGTAATATTATTAGAATTGACACTCAAGGTGAAAAGCATAGCAATTAACTGTGGCTTGGAGAACAACAACCCATTCTGAGACGTTCTGGAGAGTTTTTCTATTTATATCTCTGTCGGCTCCTTCTTTTAAAGATACTGCACCTGTTACTCCATTGATCAGTCATGAAGTCTCCCTTAAATGTGGGTTGCATTTAGATTCTCAAGGGAAAAAGTTAAGCCACCTGCTTAATAAAATGACGTTTTGTGGGTGAAGCTGCTCCATCCCTAGGTGATGCCTAGGCAAGGAAAATCGCCACACACCCTGCGCTTACATTTTGCGGTCCAATGGCACCTCTTGCCTGGCTCTGTTTCTCTTACATCTGTTTTTCTTGCTTTTGTGTCATGCCTCTGTTCAGCCTTATTGACAAAACAATCTGTACCTAATGTTTAAACAACGTCTGTAAAATGTATTATTAAATTACGTTGGGAGAAAAGGCAGAGCGATTCCATGAAACCCTATGACCCCCTATTGATTTTTAGATCACAGAAGTTGAAAGGATAATTTGTGAATGTTTTAACATTTACATCTACACAGGTACCTATGTTTATAGGATCTTTGATTACTTATAAAAGTATTTGCTACATTATTACCATAACTCAGAAAGAAATCTGACCTTTACCATTGAATCTGTTTATAATATTAAGGGAGATCCTACTTTTTTTTTAAATAAGTTTACATTTTTACCTGCCAGTACCATAAATCTCTAAGGATAACATACTTTTATTCCCCCAGTAGTAATAAATGGGAAGTGATGCCCGAGTGCTTTGCAGTTTTGAGGTAATAAATGTAGTAACTGGGAAACTCTGGTGTGTGTGCTAAATGCGAGAACTACAGCACCAAGATAGTTCTGTAAAGTGGCACCTCGGATGTTAGGATGCTCCATGGGATTTTACGATGGAGAGTGGTTTTTCTCTCCACATACATACTGTATCTCCCATAGACTGTATAATTTGCATCTAAAATCCATATTGCCTTGGATCATAAAGGAATGATCATTTAATTTTAGCCTGAATGGGAAAGTGTTTGGATGCTAAGTAGTAAACAAAGAAACTGTAAGATGTATTCGGTGCACCCTAGGCCAGAACTCTGCTGAGGCAGGTGTGTCGGAGGCATCCAGCAAAAAAGATACAATCACGGGCATGAGTCTGCATCACATGGAGCCCCAGGTCTGCAGCGCTGCCGTGCAAACATACAAGGGTGTTTTCATCTGACCTTTCTACACTCACATTTTCAATGTAAAAAAATAAAGTTCACCTGGAGGGAAAGAAAACAAGTATCGACGTCATGTGTGCATGTGTTCAAAGTTCTACCTACGTACTTGGCGACTTAAACAACCACTTGATCTCCGAATTTAAGAAGCTTCTGTTGAAACCGATTAAAACACGCAGCCTATCAGTAATGGGTTTTCACTGCTGATGCAACACGATAGTTTGTCTCAACCGTAACTGCAGTGAAAGAAAGACAGAGAAACAGAGCCCCGGATGCTGCTACTTGTCATTGTTGGATCAGACCACAATTGACAGTGAGGGGGCAAAGGAAGAAAAACACATACATGTATAGCACACATTATATTTCAAAACCTATTATGCTTCAAGTGTAAGCCTACCACAGCGTGCTACACTGAAATATTTAGGCAACGAGTTATAGAAGCTGATTTTTAAAAACCATGCGGTTACCTCAAATACTTAGATAATTTAGATAAGAAATATTTTTACCCAAATTCCTTGCGTTATTGTCTCAACTCTCAAAAAAAATGCGTTGGCACGGACTTGCCCCGCGAGGTCCCATCTGCCATGGCTTGCATTCCACCCTGGGTTCCAAGCCCCATCAGTGCCCGGACCAGCCATGCTCTGGTTCCTCCTCTCCGTTTCCACTCCCGCAGGTTAAACCAAACCTGAGAATTGTCGCGGTCACTCCTTTGGATCCGAACTGTCTCTCAATTAACCAAATCTGTCTTGTTCTAAAACTTTGTTGTTTACATCATCCCTGTTGTGTCTTCTTCCCCCAAACCCTACACACTTAGACCTCAGCTAACCAAGGCAGGGAGTATAGACTGCCCATGCCAATTAAATAAACGTAAAATCAGTTCAGCAACGGAATGAGAGCATCACGATGCTCCAAACTTTTCTCATCTCATCCTTTTCAGTTAAAACCTAACCGAAAGCGGCGTCGGCCAGGGTTTCTATGACAAGCTAACAACTAGACATGAGTTTATATTTTTCACTTTCAGATTGTGCTTCCATACATCATGTTGCTGCCAATAACCGCGACTGATCTGCACCCAACCTGCCCTTCAGCATTTCATTAAATCTCTTCAGCAGTGACTCATAGTTTGTACAAAACGTACATGTGTGTTAACAAGTTTTAAGAAATCCAGGAAGGAAGACACATTTTTAAATGTTATGGCTAAATGAAGAGAAAGGGAATGAGGATTTTTTTTTAAACTTGTTATTTCCCAAAGGAAATAACTTGAGCTTGATGCTCAATGCAGGGAAAATGTTTACAAGCGCTCAGAAAAGCTCTGTATAATTTTTATGACAATAACGTAAAAGGAAAACCACTTTACTTAAGTGGTCAGGCTACTTTTTAGTCTTCCAGTGTGCCACAGAGGAAGCACCATCCGGGCGTTCCCGTGTTCGCCTTACATTTCCTACTCAAAGAGAAAGAAATCAATTATCAGCTCCTTCAAAGGAAGTTTGGGTGGAAATTAATAAACCGTTAAAAACTCAAGTCAAACACAGGGATGTCATTATTCATCAAACACAAGAGAAGCAATCCCTCTTACGAGTTTGAGTTACTTGAGGGAAATTCTCCACCACAAACCAAGTTGTTAGGAGTTGAAGCAGTTGCCATATCCAAAGCAATGCAGTGCAAGCCGGTCGCTGCAAACCCCGTGCGGCGCAGAGAACACGTGCATGTCCACAGCAGCCCTGGAGCCCTGGACTGTGCTAACATCCCACGTCACTAAGTAACAGTGATGTTTTAAGCTAGGTACCAGCGCGGAATTAAGTATCAGCATGGAACTTAGGGTGCAGTCTGCATATACTTTGAAAAACTGCTACATAGTATGTATTGTAACATTTTTTTAGGTCATTTCCCTCCCCTTCCAATTGCAACACTGAGGCAGGCAGACTGTGATCGCTGGCTGTGCACGGAACCTAAGAAAATAACGACTGTGTAGTGCTTGGGGTGACAGGAATGCCTGCCTGCCGCTGCATCTGCAGGAACCATCCCGCAAGTCTGTCCACCTGTAGAAAGAAAGCAACTCGTCTTGGAACGTGTTCTCTGGTAACAACGTCTGTTTATGGGCGAAGTTTGCTAGCAACAGCGAGAAGGGCGAGAGACGGCATGTGCGATAGATCAGCTGAAGGGCAGAGCTGTGCCTACTTCGATTAGAGCTCGCCCTGCCACTCCTTGGCCCTCCATGATGAACGTTTCCCAGGGAAATACAATATTTATACAGTCTCCGTTGTGCTAAGATTGCCTCGCCAGCAGCGCAAACTTGGAAACCATATAGGAATTTAGGTGTGCACGCAAAACTGATGGTCTACCCTATAATAATATCCAAAGCAATCTGAAAGACTCAAGTTCAGATACAGAGCACCAACAATCTTGAAAACTCAGACACAATAGCAGGTAAAGATAGGCCGACACAGAACCTCAGCAGCAACGCAACTCCTAGCAACACATTTAGCTCCAATGCATCTTCCACTGGTTCCCTGTCCACTTGACTAAGTGCTGCAAAAGGGCTGCAAAAATTGATCTCCCAAGGCTGCAGTAAGGTCATGGAAATGGATAACCCTTACAAGCAAGGCTTATGTGAGTCTGTCTGTGTCCTGAAGATAGTGCACTTTGTAAATTAATCCTCCAAAGGCAAATATATTGTAAGTAGCTTGTTATCTCTAAAATACTAAATTGAAGAATACATGGAATTATATTGACAGAAATTACATTTTCTGTAATGGAGTTTAATATATCTGAAATCTCTCCCAAAGGCTCCCGGGCTCTTTAACAGAGAGAAGGGTCTGTTAATAGAGGGGCAATGGACATCAAGAACAAATTTATTCACCAAAATGGATTAGGCCATGTAATCAGAGATTCCGTAATATTAATCTTTGACACTTATTGAACAGAAAGAAATACTTCTGTCTGCGAACTGGCCTTCCCAGTTCTCTGCCTTCCCCAACCAGGCTTTGGGCCTTTTCTGGATTTTACTTCAAAGAGGATAAGGTTTCCCCATCAGAAACACTAATCGAAAAATATTAGGACAATTAATTAGATACACTTAGTTTTAGTGGATATTGGGTTTCGATACCCGTCAAATAAGACACTGGCTCCGGGGGATGATGGGGACCCAGCTTTCCATGCACTAACAAAGGTTAATAAATCACACTTGCTAAGGACCTCGCTGCCGCACCACCATGGCTCCCGTCAGAACATCGTTGGCTGATTCTTGGTACGTAGCCTCGGCTTCTCCCCAAATCAGGAATGTACACATTGCTTTAGGAACAGCATCGCCCAGCTCAGAGATACGTTGAATAGCTTCCAAGGAGAAACGAGTGATTTCTCCTTTTCCAGAGGCAGGGGATGAGAGGCGAAAGGGGGGACTACCCTGGAACACACAGCCCCAACAAAACCTAACCAAACGCAGTTATTCGATGGATTGAAAGCCCGACCGATGTGTGACGGTAGATTTTCTCGTTTCGTAGAAAACAGGATGATCCGCTCCTTCTAGCGATTATCCGGAAGGGGGAAGCCACAGAAAGGGACACATTTACAGAGCCATAGCGCGCGTGAATCAAACACTGACTTAGGCTGCGCCCAAAACCTGCCTGTTGATAAAGAAAGGGACAGCCAGAGGTTGCTTTCTTTCCCACACCAGCAAAGTCTCTCACCAGCTTCTTTTCACTTTGGGACCCGCAAGCCACCAGGGGACAGAGCCACACCGGGTGTGTCTTCTTAATGCAAAACATTCGCTTCAGGCTGCCAGCAGGGAGCAGACTGTGCGTCAGGACAAAACCAAATTACTTACCAATTGTTCACTTGAAGGATGGTGAGTCCCGTGTCTTGTGCCAACTGCTTTTTCTGTTCTTCAGAAGGGTAAGGGTGCTGAAAGAGGACAAAAAAGAGAGGTGTATGCACGCATGCTTTGGCAGAGAAGGGCATGCGTATGACATGCCAAGTGCAATGGCAGGGGCTGGGGATTCAATAATACACAGATATGCTCTTAAAAAAAAAAAAAAGCAATGTGTCCATTGGGCAACATTTGGGCTACTTGTCAATAACCTAAGTGTCTAGTGAAGTCTATAATTAAAGGTAAAAATGCTGAGGTGTGTCACTCTTATTAATAGAATACTACATCACCTAATTAATGGCAGTAAAAGACAGCCAATTACAAAGATTAGTGAAGTGTATAAATAGCTACTTAGGATGTTTGCAGAACCTTGATCCTGAGTTTATCCTTTAACAGGCTTATTTGTTGCAGATGTGGAAAGTTCAGTATGGTCTTCACTGTATTTTACGGAACTAAAATAAGGTCAAGCCCTTTTGACTGTATAAAAGTACACTGCCGTGATGTAATATTTTTATGAGAACCATAGACTTCTAAGGCTGAACCATGTGGACCAACAGTCTCAGCTGAGGTCCCCAGTAGCTGAAAACACTGTTAGCATGACATTCTCCCTCTGGATACTCCATCGCTGGATGCAAATATCAAAATTGAAGTGGGTTCCTTTTTTTAACCGCTGTTCATTCGAGCTCCTCTGAAACATGCACACAAATGAGATTCAACCCAAGTTTGTTTCCATGTCCGAATGCCAACACACGCCGAAATTCTGAACACAGGCCAGTACAGGGTCAAAGACCAGCGTGTTCGCATGTTATGAACAAGCCCAGCTATGTGCCTCACAAAACAGGACAAGAAAGTATTCCAGGATTAGATACTAAAATGAAGTCCATACCGTTTTTTTTAAGAATGTTTGGAATTCTACTGAGATTAGTTGGGGCACAAATACTTTTTGTTCAATAATCAACTATGTCTAACTTGGACATATACATAAGTAAAGCCTGGCAGAGGGGCTGAGGACACGGTTTCCACTTATAGAGACACTACCTAGTGGGAGACACTGCGTCCCAACAAATTCTCCCAAGATAAAAACTGTCCTGACGGCCAACGGTCTACTCTCCGACGAGTGGAGAAGGGTACCAGTAACTCTGCATTTAACCGTCTGTGCCACTGGAAACGGAATTCCTGTCTATCGAATGCTCATTAACGTAGATTTAATCTCATTAATAAAGTCTGATTAGATGCTAAGAAGGCACATCAGTGACCACTTTAATGCTCTTATATGTGAGTTTAAATATGTTCTATGTCTACACACATGGGATTTGTTTTCAAAGAACAGAGACGTAGCAATTTTTCCCATAAGCATTGTCTTTGATTGTCACTTAATCAATAAATACACAATTAGAATAAGGCTCTGCTTTCATGGAATATAGTTCCTTTCTCTAAAGAGCTCCAAGTATATTACAGACAGGATGGTAATTAATCCTTGTTCTATTCCTTTGAGGAACAGAAATGGACTCGATTGTCCTTCGTGTTTTACAGGTGAGAAGAGCAACCAGGGGAAGGAATGGTCAGCAGCCCGTGACTCGGTGGTATTTCCTGCTTCCCTTCCAGCGCCTAACTAAGCCTCACCGGGAAGGGGGATGTGGCAAACACCTTTCACGATCTCTACTCTCTCTACTCTGGGACCCTGCCCAAAAACCTTCCCACTGCTCACGGACTTGCACGGCCGGCCAGACCCGGCCCCGCCTACGTCTCAGACTTGGGGGCCTTGTCCTCAGCCCCACCCCACCCCTCTGCCCAGCTACACAGCCCTCCTTTCTGTCCTTCCAACACGCCAAGCTTGTCGCTGTCATGCAGGCTCCGGCTCCCGTGTCACTTCCATGTTTCGGCTCAAATGCCAACCCCTCCCCACACCACTGTCCGCAAGGCCACCTAATCATTCTCCCATCAGCCTTTTCTTCTTTCCCCCACAGCGAGCAGCGCTCTCCGAAACACTTGCCCTGACTCCTTGTTCCCTTGTTGCTATGTCTCCTACCACTCAGTTAGCCACTCCAAAGCCTCTGCCTTGCTTGCTCACCATTCTCAAACCCCAGACCAGCTGGACAGAGAATCAGCAAGTATTTGTAAAATAAAAGAGCAGCTGCTCAGATGCAAACATCAAAATGGACAATAAAAAAATGTTCAAAGCCCACAAGAGGAACAAACAGTCCAATTTGGGATTCACGGCACTACTTTCCTCATGCCATTCCCAAAAGTGCTATCGCCCCACTCTTCAAATAAAAGTCCATAAGCTTCATAACAGTCTAAGGTCATGTGACAATCTCCCGTCTCTACATAGTGCCAGTCATCACAGGCAAAGCCGCATGATTGGACGCTGAGCCGAGAGCAACCCACGGCCCTCAGGGTTCACGCACAGCTCCCACTGCATGACGGCTCACCACTCAACACGAACCAAACGCACCTTTCGTCCTGTGAGCAGACCCCAGGTGGGTATCTCGCGGTTCTGCGCTCACACGAGTTGAAGAAATGCTGTCAGGCACACACGACCCTGGGCGATTGCGTGCTATGCTGCCCCTCACTGACTGTAAGACTTTGAACAAGCAGCGACTTTTCTAATCCTCGACTGGGTCATCTGGCATTCTAAGAGCCATCAGAGTTAAAGGTTACCCAGGCTAGCAATTCTTACGGAATGTAAGCCTGATTTTGACGCATGGACATTTTAGCGTCCAGTTGTTGGGAGGTCCCTGAATAAAAGCGTTTGGTTTAATGTTGTTTTGCTACAACGTTAATGAGATGCTGTAGGAACTTGATTCCTGTTCATGTCATTGGCCCACGGTACAGCTGCATTCAGTGCCCTTTGTTCTGATTAAAGGCTAAGAACCTACCGACGACGTTAGGTGATGATTTGCCGTATAAAGTTGTAGACCGATGTATACAGGTCGTTTCCAACCTACAACATTTTCTGTAATGTGCGTGTAGTTTGGCAGGTCCTATGGAAATCTTGTCCAGTGATTTTTCCATAGAATTTTTGCAATAAATACATCAACAGTCTCTCTTCACTATAGCTGGATGGTGGTACCTGTGCTCTGTCTCATAAGTTGTGTCTTAATAGTATCACCAGAACTGGATGAAAATTAACATTTATGCCATTTACCTTTAGTTACTTTGAAAATTGAGAATTGTCACAGTCATTTATTGGTTCTGTGTTTTCAAGAGTATTTCTGCATGCCTGTTTGTGAGCAAGCTTTAGACCCAGTATTACCTAAAGCAAATGGAATTCACATTTTATTTATGTAAGTGGTGTCAGAAAAATTCTCTTTGGATCATTAAAATTACCTGAATCACTACAGCATCAAAGAGCAATCACATGGCCCTCAAAGTTTCAGTGCCAATTTAGATGTTTTTCACATCATGCAGTTCCCGATTTCATAATTTAATATCATAAAATGAGAAAGTTCCAGCCTTTTTTCCCTCTGTCACTTTTCATGTGATCTGATTTTAAGTAATTGGAACAAACTGTGTCTAATTTCATGCAGCATAATTGCTAGGCAGCCTCAAGCTACACTCTGTCTCCATGAAACAATTTTCAGTTGTTCAGGAGAGAGAGATATATATATGTATATACACACATGTATGTGTATATATGTATGCATATATATACATATATATTAGAAATGAATGAGCTTGGACAAAATTAAACATCCCAATAATCTGGTCTTTGTTAAGAGGGAAAAACGGGTATCAACAAAATTCCTATACCCTTGTCTATGGCAGGTCAACTGCATGGTTTTTTCTCTCTCATAGTTCTTGGCCTTGGTGTCCCACAAACCTTCAATCCCCTGGGGTGGGGGGGAATCTGTAATTACTAGTATTACGTGAAAGCCATGACTTCAGGTACCTAATCCAGTCAGACAAAAATTCACAGAGAAGTCGGCTTTTTCACTGAAATCCAATACGTTTAAATATCTTAAATCCTACGCATCTTTACTAGATAAGCTTTTTGTGGGCAGTATGAGATATTCCTTTGTAGACTTTGAAAAAAAACGACTTGACAAAAACCCAACACGCCACAGGCAAGGCTGCTGTCAAAACATCCAAAACCCGGTTGCATTCCGCCCGGGGCTAGAGAGGCCAGGGGATGGGCCAAGGTAGACATCATTTTACAAAAGAGATCAAGGGTAAGTGCCATTTTAGGAAGCAAATGGGAATTCCATTCCAAACCATTGCAACTAAGGGGCTAGGTCACCTCTTGCCATTCTCCCGAACACCTTCGCTACTATTGCAGTTAAATGGCAAGGGCACTAATTTAAGAGAGATCAGTAAGTAGGTTCTTGTGAAGGAAAGACGGATGGCACTTGCCAGATACAGCAGTCAACCTAAGCACGCTGGGATATCACAGCAAATTTGACCACTCCAATAGACAATGATGGGAGACCTCGCCTTGTTGTGTACATTAGCCCCATGCCATTATCTCTTAAAAGCTTAATTATTTGCAAACAATTGATCAAGATGGGAATTTGAGAAAGGATATGCAAGGGCCACTGGGAGAACTGCAACGCATTAAGAGAGCAAACAAAATTACCTTTGGATCTGACGATAAGAATTAACGATTGAGCCGAGGGGAGCTAGGCGGTGCGGTAGCTGCAAGGGCTCTTTCCCGAGTGTTTCCCATTTGACCTGCATTAACACCTCAGGAATGAGTGAAAGCCATAAAACGGTGATTATGTATGGGCAAAGCTGACCCTCCTTTCCAGGATGAAACCTGCACACATGTATTGGGCCGGCTTGGCTGGGGAGAGAAGAGATGCTGGACTCAAAGGGAAAAGAAGTGGCTTGTGGGCAGTGAAACCTTAGCTGCAGGAAATAACTCACACAATGGTCATCTCTGTTTGCACAGTCGACACCTCGACTCCTCCTTGCCAGTGTAAGTCTCTTGCTGAAAAAGAAATTGTCTGCTCCTCTCACATGTTTCTGGATTTACAGTGCGACTTCTAATCATGACCCAGGATAGCAGTGATAGCTTCGTAACCCCATCAAAGAATAAAATGACTTCGGGAGTTATGTCCCATGTGGTAGAAATCAAGGGTGTCTGAAGAAAAAGATCTAAAAATAGCTTTATGTAAAAGTTAAGTCTGAACTGTCATTTTCTCAGCCCCAAAGAAGAGAAAGTGACAAAGAAAATGACAACTTTCTAAAGAAAATTATCTCTGCATGATTCCAATTTTATTTCTTGAGGTTGGGATGGGGAGAGGGGTGGATTCTGATGTTGGTTGTCTGGTATTTAGAAGTTTATAGTAGTGCATTGGAGGAAAATGCATTTATTTAAACAATCAAGCGGACTCTTTCGGATGAGCGTCAATGGGAAAAAAGAAACTCTTCAGTACACACAGATGGGAAATGTCCAGCTTTGTATCTTAACGATATCCTTGACCAAATGTACTCCTTTCATCAAATTTTCCACCCCTGGCTGCAAATGCGGATGCCAAGACAGTGATGAACTTTATCTTATCTACCCTGGTAACCAAGTTTCAATAACCTTCCCTCCCTGACTGCCTTGCCCACTCCAACAGCACATTGTAATAGCAGTAGAAAATTTGAAAATAATCCTGTACAGAGCTCGCTGGTGAGATAATGGAAAGCTATGCTGCCCCTTCTCAAGCCTCAGATTAGTAATTCCTTGTGACACAGAACTGCCTCTACACGGACACTGCAAAACAGCTATAACAAAGCAATAGAGGTGGAAGCAATTTTCAAGCAAAATGTTACATGCCATACTTTAAAAGGTATAGGAATAGGTACCGGGGGGGGGGGGCTGATCTAACAGGAGGAATTATGGCAACTGTCCGATATAACCCTTATCAAGGCAATGTTCTGTTCTGTTGCCTGGCTGAACATGTTGGAGGAACAATTTCAGAACTTCTTTTATCCTTTTTCCTCCAGCCCTTTGCCTCCTCCACAGCTAAGTTTAATGCATTAATATAAGTTGACCTTGAGCTAAACTCTGGTATGTGATGGAGAGATACTCCCTTTGAGAGGAAAAAAAGAAATCTACCATATGGCTTTTAACCATTAGCTCACTGTGTTCTTTTAAAACTTCAACTGTATTTTTGTCACTAGGGAATATTGTGGATATAAATTAAAACAACCAGCTATATATGTGACTTCAAGGAGCATAAACAGAAACTCGCTAACTAAATATATTTATATTTGTTTAACATAATTTTTTTTTGCCTATAAAAACTTCTCCCACTGTAAATAAACTTGCCTCCACGTCCCCCTTCTACAGAGACTATGAATAGCTTACACTGTGACAATTACATTGATCTAGGATACTTTTTCCCCTTTAAAAAATCCATAATGCTTCCCTATTGTCTTTCCGCTTTATGAATTAGTTTTACTGTTTCAGTGAATGCTTTTTTGTCTTCTGACTGCACATTATCAAAGAGACACTTTGTGCCTCCCATTTCCATTACAAAAGCAGGGTGCTGTGCAGTCTCTGAGCAGAGCCTGAAGGCCCCATCCTCGCAGCCCTGCGCCCTCACCCACACTGGCAGCCGGAGAGCTGTGCTGGCCGTCCTGGCTAAGAAGCCAGACCCGGGTGGAGCGCCTTCAGTGAGGTCCCAGGGCTCCCACCTGCGTCCCCAACTCTCCACCCATGCTCCCAGACTGCCCAGAGGCTCGGGCCCAGCGAGCCCCGGCGACGGTCCCGCATGTGCATTTTCTGAAGCCTGGTCAAGCCACTTCTCAGGCAATCCCTCTGATTTCTGGTATATCCAGCAGCAGTTGAAGACGTTGCTGGTGCAAGTGTGCAGGTAGGGAAGTCGGGTGGGAATCTCTAAACTGGACCTTATTGCACGGAAGTGACATCAGTGGGGAAGGAGAAGTGGAACCCTGGGTAGTATTTCATAGCAATTTTTGCTTTTCACTAATGAGATTATCTTTATAATACACGGTGGTAAAAACGCTGTTTCATAGTCAACTATGAGGCCAATACTACAATGCCTTGCCTGTCTCACCTGTCTGATCTTTTAATTTCTTATAAATATCAACTAAATATTGATAGGAGACACTACATAAAAAAGACAAATACTTGCATTAAAGGATTTCATAGTACTTTGCACTGGGGACTTCTTTCAAAGTAGTTTGCAATTCTAAAATAATAACAATGTTTTAGGTCTCATCTTTATTAGCCATACACTCATACATGTTACAGGACTATTTTAAGTATATGCACTGAAGATGAAGTTTTGACTCAAAATTGACAATTACTTATATCTTCCTCCTAAAAGTATTAAAATTCATGAAGAGTGCTAAAATTATTTTGAACCATTATGATTATTAATGAACTCCTTGAATACTGATTCTCTTAGTGGAAGATCCCAGCTATAACAGGAAACCCGAAAAGGCCAGTGAGGAAAACCAGGTGGGAGGAGTAGGGGGATGGGAGTGGGAATGGGGGAGAAAACGCAAGCTTCACTTTTGTGTCCTCTTTGAATCATTTGAAATAACAGCTCATTTGAACACTTCCTGTTTCTCAGTAGGACAAATGCATCACAAGCCGTATCTCATGTACTCTTGGTGACCCCCAAGAGCAGGGTCTGCGCTCAGCTCCATTTCACAGCTGAGAAAGCGGAGGCTTGGCAGGGTCAGAAAGCGCGCCCAGGGGCCCTGCAGCTACTTAGGTCCGGGGCCAGGTCTGCCCTCCCCTGAGTCTCTCCGCTTGGCTACACTCTCACTGACGTTTCTTCCCCATTTCTCCATTGCCTTTTATAAATAGCTAAACATTTTAAAACCAAACACGTATTATAACGGAGCATGAATGAAATTATTCATTGCAGTGAGCAACGACTGGATGTTGGTCTGCAGTTCCGAAGCCCTGATCCAGGAGAGAGTTGCCACTGCTACCCACCACCCAGGGGCAAGTGTCCAAGGGCAGGGACTGAGCTGGGCGGTGAGGGTAGTTCACCAGAACCTCACCTCAAATTCTCCCTTCAGCATCCGTCCAAGGAACTGAATGAATCGTAGCTCAGTACTATGAGCAAGGGTGGTAAGAAGTCATACTGGTAACGTGTATTAAGAAGTGAGGATCTACCAGGCATCTTTCCAAATACGTCACATGTATTAACTCACTTAATCCTCACAAAAACTTCACAAGGCAAAACACACCTACCAGACCAATTCGATAGATAAGGAAACTTGTGTACATAAAGGACAGATAAACTTCTCAAGTTCACACAGCTGGAAAGTAGTGAAGCGGGAGCTGGAAAACTTGGTGGTAACAGGCAAGTTGGGAAAACTCACTTCCAGACTGTTTTGTCTCTTAAATGATGAAAGGAGCAGTCCTCTCACTCTTGCTGAGTTAATTAATTGTGAGTGCGTATGACGGTTACTACTCTCTTCACGAAGAAGACACGATCTTAATGCG
>PVKU01001490.1:142460-237460 GCA_004027475.1 Anoura caudifer | reverse complement strand
TGCATTCTAAAAGAACGGGGGTGTACAGTACATGCCTTTGAGAGCTCTTCCACCCACTTAGCTGCTGTGCGTGTAACCTTGGCTGGGAAAATATCGTTCAGCTGGTTGATTGGCATTTTTCAAAATCACGTGTGTAGATTTTTGCTGTGAGCGAGTTAAAAATGCTGCTCCGACACCTGAGTGAAATTTATTCGCAAGAGTCAGAAAAGATTTAGGAACAAAATATCAGTACGTGTCGATGTTCTCATTTTGTTTTGCTGTCACCTTAACAACTGCAGTTCTTTTGTATAACAAAAGTGTAAAAAGTGCTTTGCATTGCTGCGGGTATAATTATTACTTGTCTCTAAGTAACAAAAAAAAAAAAAAGAGACTGGAACTTAATGAAGGGGGATTAAGTTAATTTCTTTTTAGTTCAGTTTCCTGTCTCTTAAAATGCAGACCTTGGTGAATATAATGTTCAGGGAAGGAAAACTGAGCTTTTTAATTTCACTAAAATCTCCACCTTGGAATATTGATATTAAACTATGAAGATGATGTTTATTCTTTAAAAGGATGTAAATTCAGTATTAAATAAAGCCACAGAAATCCTCTCTGACTACTCCATCCAAAGTCCACAGATCCAGGGGGTTTATGAGTTATCTAGACATCATTCCTATTAATATTCATTAGGGTGAGTCTGCTTGCATTTTTATAAGCTGTGAGAGAGGCAAAAGAAACGATCAGAATTCTTTAACACACAGGCATTGTCAATTCAACATATGCCAAATAGCAGAGCACCCAGATTTGAAGTTAAGATTCAAATGCAATTTACCTTTACTAAGCTAATTTTCATGAAAACTCTTTTCCCTTTACCCATTGTAGTCTAAGCCATTTAATTATCCCTATCCCCTTTAACATACACTTCAATTTTTAAGAGATTATTCAGCACTATATTTTATCTTGGTTAACAACAAAACCTGTATCTTGCAATCAAACTGAAGAGAATCTCCCCTTAAGGAAAAAAAAAAAAAAAACTAAAAACTTTAAATTGTTTTAACAATAAGATTACCTTTATCTGTATGAACCGTCTTAAGCAAACCCTCTTTAACTTCGCAAAGCATTTACTGATGTGAACTCACTGTCTGTCTCCAGAGTGCATTATGGAATTCGGAAGGGTCTTAGTCACAATTTGGGCAGGTCTCCAGGACTTGCTTGCCAAATTACGCTTTCTCGGTTGTCCAATCTACCTGGACAGGGAAACTCTAGCACCGCTGTGAGCTAACTTCTGCGCGGTTCTCACAGATCTTACAGGTGTTTGCGCGATACCTTCATGAGTGGGAGGGAGAGCCAACCTGTCCCCGGCAGGATGTCGGCGGAAACTCGGCAGAAATAAAGGTACTCCGTCAAAGTTAACTTGAAGGCCAGTGTGGGGCTTTGGGCGTTTTTGTTTTGTTTTGTTTTGCTTTCTTTTTTTGGAGTGCAGATGATCCCTTATATCCCTTACACCCCTATGACACTTTACATTTTCAAAGAACTTTTATTACATTGTAGCAAATACGAGCCTTATGATAACTTGGCGAGGTTGGAAGGGCAGGTAATTATGTTTCTGTTCTAGAGGAGAAAAATCGAAACTCAGAGTGCACACGTGGCGGGCTACATGGCCGGGAAGTTGTGGCTCTCAGGCCTGGAGTCCAGGCCTCCTGCTTCTCCATCTCACACTCTTTACACACCCTCGAGGCTCAGCGCTTATCTTGGTAATGATAAAACAAAAGCCTGTAGCCACATCTGTCAGAAACCTGCTGTGCGTTGCAGGACGCACCCCTGTTTCAATACAGACACTTGCGCGGCTCCACACCTGGGTTAAAGCAAAGAACTCAAACTAGAGCCAGACCAAGCAGCCGTAATTCAGCTGGCAATGCTAAACCGTCTTACACAACGGCAAAGCCCCTCTAAGTGGGCTTTGGGAGAGAAATATCCTTACCCGCGCCTGGGTAGTTCGTTCCTCTTAGAAGCAAATAGATTCAGTTTTGTTTTAGGGAGTGTGTCTTTCTGTGCTGTTTCGAGAGTGGCATAGGTTGCCGATGGCACATAAAGGAGCTTCATTGTTCTCTCTCTAAGTCACTTTCTAAGAGAACTTAGAGAACTTGTGTGGAAAGCTACAACCTCTGTAGGCCAAAAGCATAGTCATTGTGTCCCTTTCTGATTCAGTGATGTGCTCACACGCCAACGAATGACAAGTCTAAAGGAAAACATTTTAAGAGTTACTAGTTTCAGCCCCGGCCAGGTAGCTCAGTTGGTTAGAGCGTTGTCCTGATTTTCCAAGATTGTGGGTTCGATCCCTGGGCAGGGCACATACAAGAAGCAGCCAATGACTGCACAAATAAGTGGAACCAGAAATCAATGTCTCTCTCTCTCTCTCTTAAATTAATACACAAACAAACAAACAGGCCTCTGAGCCTCGACTTCCTCATCAGGAAAACGAAGATGACAAATCTGGTGTCAGCCCAACGAGACAGCGTCATCAAGCTGCTCAGCATAGTCCCCGCCTGTGTCCAGTGCTCAGTAAACGGTAGCTGAACCTGACATGGCTCTCAGGGTTGGGTTCACCTCCGTAAAAAAAAAATTATATAAATATATATATCCATCTGTAGGGAAGAATACCGTATCGAACTAGGTATTTCTTGTAGCTATTTTTTTCCTAGTGTTGAACTAGGCTTTCCCCCTTAGGTTTTGGTGGTTTCTTTCAGCTCTCTGCACTTGGACACACCTGCAGAACACGCAAAGGCAGGGCCAGCCGAAAGGCCGTCCCACAGGGCGCAGGACCCCCCACATGGGAGAGCCGCGCGCCTGGTTCAACGCGCTGCTATCGCCGGTGTTTGTTTCCAGAAGCTCTGCATTTTCAGTTCACACAGTTCCTGTGGAGAATGCACATGTTTTCCACAAATCAGAGATTGTTCTCCCCGTCGGATGCTGTATAGGCAGCTACAACCCCGCTTGAATTTATCTGAGCTTCCCGGAAGTGAGTAAATAATTGCTATGCTCCCCACTAAAAGAGTGTAAAAAAGAAAATGCTAAAAAAGCAAGATGCAGGAGGCCAGACTGACAGTCGAGATGTGTCCAGACCTCAGACAGATGAGGAAGGGCACTTAAATGACCCTCCAGTGGCCTTCAAGGGTTCGCACACTCCTGTAAGTGCCTAAATCACCCTAGGGGACAGACAGAGGCACTGAGAAAATATTTCATATTATGAAGTCTCCGGGGGGGGGGAAATCAATAATCTGGAACCTTCAAGGTGTGAGGCCCATCCAGGCTCATTGAACCTCAGGATGTTGAGAGCCTTTGTCTTTTGGTGGCTGGGAGTCAGAAGTGGCAATTCGCCCACCTTCCTTGGCAGGGACTGAGCGGCACATTTGGCAGAAAAGTGTGCTCTCGAGAAAAGGGAGCAGAGAATCTTTTGGCCTGGGCTCCAGCGAGGAGAGATCAAGAATGAGAACTGGGCCTCGCATGCCAACCAAATGCCACTGTAATTAAAAACAAACCTTTGGAAATAAAGGATTTGGAAATTATTTCAATTCCAGCACATTCACAGTACAAGCTCATCAATAGTTACAACTAATTCATTAGGTCGCAGAATTTTTTTTAGGCCTTCTTAAACAGAATTTTGCTTTTTATTTAAGGAAGTCCAGATAAATACATAAATCAGCAAACTAAAAAGAAAAAATATACGTAATGAGGCATAAAGTTTCAGAAACTCCAGCATATTTGTATCTGCACCTCACATCAAACCTTCTAAGATGGCATTGCTTGAATTTTAAAAATGCAAAATGCCATCATTTTGATGATGCCAAATGATGGCCTCGACTATTGGATGCATCTATTTTGTTTAATGGCTTCATTTATTTTAATAACAAAGGGAAACTAGATTTTACAGATGAAAGCTTTTTTTTCATGGCTCCAGTGCAACTGGGATTTTAAAAATCTGTGATGTTAACCAATATGTGCTAATGGCTGCTCTCAGGAGCCCTATTTTCTAAGATTTTATGCACTGGAAACCTGCACTGAGTAACCACCGGCAGAGCACCCCTATTTTAAGAAGGCCCAACTGGGGGTGTGTCAGAAGTCTTGGGACTGTTCCCTGGCTCTCTTGTCGGAACAGATACGTGTTGAGGAAAGTGTTGCCTGTGGAATTACTGGGCAATGGGATTAACTCACTAAAGATTTATTATAAGTGAGGCAGGAAAGTGCTGCTCATGTGATTTCAAGGATAAGAAAATAATTGCATGGACCTCTTTTCCTCTGCTCAGAAATTTGCCTACAGGGTTTAATATTTTGTTGAGAATCAAAAAAATAAATCACAGCAAGGAACTTCAGTTTAATTCTTGTTTGATTTCTTCATTAGACTACACATCTATGGTGAATCAGGACACCAGAACCTCATCGAAATCAATTTCCATAGGAACAAAAGACACACCACCTCAGAACCTCCCTGTCAGCCACTACAGCTTCCCCATTTATTCAGAATGTACAGCTAGTTTTAGGAAGGGAGGGAGGGAGGGAGGGAGGGAGGGAGGAAGGAAGGAAGGAAGGAAGGAAGGAAGGAAGGAAGGAAGGAAGGAAGGAAGGAAGGAAGGAAGGAAAGGAGGGAGGAAGAGGGAAGGAGGGAGGCAGACATTTGCCCACTAAACATTTTGGCGAGATGACACAAACTCAAGTCTGAAGCGGTGTGCTTTTTGTTTTCGGTCTTTGTTTGTTTTTTTAAATGAGAGCCATACCTTGAAACTCTAGAACCCATCAGATGCCACTTGCTAGCCACACACAGGGCATGGGGTGATTTCGCAGACACCACCTGGCCCAAGATGTTGGCTCATGATTAATGACTGCATCCTCCGAAGCTCGGCCACAGTCAGGACCGGGGCCCAATTCCGACACACACAGCCGCTTCCACAGCCAATCAGCAGATGCAAGCGCATAGGCCCTGTCAGGCTGACTTATAGTTCCTTCGACAATGTCAGCGAGTATTAATGTTCAATTATCTGTCCTAGAAATGGCCCGAGCCTTTGCGTGTTGTGTGACTGTGCACGTGGCACTCTGGCAATCCCAAAGACCAGGTCAGAAATGCCCCCAAGAGCCAGCGACTGGGCTGGCTTTCTAACATTGTCAGGCCATTACCCGTGCACTTCTAAATAGGGGACTTATTTTTAGTTCTTTTCCTAGAACATATTTGAAAGACCAATGAGCGAGCAAGCGATTGATCGATCTATTTATCTACCTATTTATCTATCTCTATCATCTATCTAATCTTCCTTTCAGCATGTCTGCATGTCAGCAGTCTTTACTATTGAGATACCAAGACTTCAAATGAGTCATCTTGTGACTTGAGGATCGTACTGAGTCAACTATTCTCTATGTGTGACAATGAGCTGTTCGTTATATGTGGGGAGTTTTTTTAGTTCATGAAGCCAGGTGTACATCATTTACCATCAAACCAAAGTGAGAAGAGTAGACTCTTCTGGAGCAGTGTCAAGATCAATTCAACTTCAACTCACGCACCTGAAGGAATCTGTTCATACCAGCCGTCCCTCCTTCCCATCGTTAAAAATGAGGCCTCTGGCAGAGGAGTGATTTAAAAAGCATACCTCCCTGAGATCGCTTTGCTTATTAACCTTTACAGTTACTCGAATATTTAAAAATAGTGTGCCGATTTGCTGAAGATAAATTTTAAAACCTGCCTTTGTCTCATATAGCATGGTGAAAAAAAAATTTTTTTTGTCTTAGCAGACACTTGCATTTGCATAGTTTTTGTTGAACTCACATTCAAAGGTTATCAATAACAAGTTTGCAAACTTCTCATACAAGCAGCACTGGGAGATAATGTACAGTAATTGCATGATAACTCCCTCCATAGCTGAGATAAAAACTGTAGCGCAAGCTCAGGTTCGCCAACCTCCAACGGTGGCACAGACTTCAGGGGCTCAGATGGAGCCTCCAGGAATTTCACTCACAATGCTAGTTTTTCAGGACTAGAAAATGCAACATTTTTTTCTGGCGGAAAACTACAGAAAATTAATTATTTTGCCTTAATTGTAACTTGTAAGAAGAAGGCTGATTAGGAAAGGTACCTGTCGAAAGTCGAGCCAGTCCTTGGTCCCAGTGCAGGGTCTTGCACTATTTCCACGTGTCTTCGCACCTGCACTGTGAAGGTCCTTTTATGTTTTTTTCTTTCTTCCTTTCTCCTCTCTTTCTCTCTCTTCCTTCCTTTTCCTTCCTTCCTTCCTTCCTTCCTTCCTTCCTTCCTTCCTTCCTTCCTTCCTTCCCTTTTCTTTTCCTTTTGTGTGTGTGTGTGTGTGTGTGTGTGTGTGTGTGTGTGTGTTGGCCCACCTACTGGCCTCCCAAAATGGTTTTTTTCCAAATACCTTCCACTCTCCACCAGCCCCCACTCTACTTCTTGGACACTCAGCAGATGACTTTGCCTGCTGCTCTGCGAAAAGATCTGGGAGAAGAGCACCTGGGACTCCCTTCTTCTCTATTTCTAAGTCTCTCCACCTTCATCTTCTCCTGATTCATGCTTTTTGCTAAGCTCTTGCTCTGATATGCCACCCCATCATCCTCACCACTCAATCCCTCCACTGTTGACTTGGTTTTGATTCTTGCTCTATTAATCTGCCCTTTTCTGTGTTCATCTTCAAAGGTACCTTCTCTATTGCCTAAGTGACTAAGTTGGACTATGTATTAACAACCTGGGTGGCACATGGTAGCAATTTCATGAAATACAGAAGCTGAATTTGATTCTATGTGTAAACATGCTCAAATCCCCCAGCTCTCCCAAATAGTAACAAAAGGAAAGAAAAACCTTCCCTTTGTGTGACCATTTCCTCAAGCTCCTGCCCAATCATATCCTTTAGTATACGGTCTCCAGCAACTGCAGAAGGGTCCAGCCTTGCTGTCTGCTTCTACGGCGGCACCACTCACATACTTCGTACTATAACTTCCTTCTCTTTCAGGTCAGCAAGGATTTTCTCATCCCTACGAAAGGACCTTTCTTAGTCCCTCTCCTTCATGAATCTCAGGGTTTGGTCACCACTATTTGCAAACTTTGCTCATTCATCGGGTCAGTAAATATCATCAAGCATCTATGCTATGGCTCTGAAGATCTAGAGATGAGAGACTAAATCCTGGCCTCTCAATAGGAAGACAGTTTGTAAATAATGTAACCACGATTAGTGCTTTATATCAGATGCCCCTCGGGGTGCAGGGCCATTTCCTGTCTCCTGGGGAAGACCAGGAATGGCTTCCCCAACCAGTGACAGATGAGATAAGAGATGAAGGATACAGAAGAAAGTGTGAAGTGGAGAAGCAGTCAAGGAGGTGATGCATTCCAGATGAGGGAGCAGCGTGTGCAGCTGAACGCAGTGCAGGGCCCTTCAGCACCTGTGGGGAGCTTAGGCCTTCAGGCTGGACTGCAGCCCCACACACAGAGCCTGTAGGGAATCTCACTGGGCCACCGCCGGACCTCAGAGGGGCCTTGGGTGGCCCATCCAGGATGATGCTCTAAGGAAAACAGGGAGGTAGCACTGGATTTTAAGTGGGGGGTGGGGGGGACTTGGCCGTTTAATTTTAGAAAAATCACACTAGTGGCAAAATGACTGTTCCTAAGAGATCCATATTAGAGGCAGGGAGGCTGGTTAGGGAGGCGAGCAAGCAGGAGAAAATGAGGCAGCTTCTTTGGGGCCAGAAGGAGTGAGAGATTGGAGAAGCGTGCAGGAGGCCAACGGGCTTCAGGGCGTGAGCAAGTATCTGTGAAGCGGAAGGAGGGGGAGCTTTGGGTGCTGACTCCTAGCTTCTGGTCAGAGCTTCCAAGCCCACGCAGACGCCCTTCCCTGAGAGGAGGATGACAGGAAGGGGAACCAGTTTCGGGACCGTGATGGATTACGTTTGGGGATGAACTCTTTCACCTTCTTATCACTGACGCTTCCTTCTTTTTCTTAGGATATTAACTAGGTGGAGCTGGAAGGGACCTTGAAGATCAGTTCAGCCCATCTCCGCACCTGACAGACCCCCCACCTGTCCCTCACTCTCATTCTCCGTCTCCCCGACAGCCTTTAGAAATGCAATAAAAATGGGCACTGCCCCCGTTCTGTTTTGACTTCCTCTTCTCTGTCAGCACACGTTGGGGCCACCGCTCCCTGCACCCACGCCTCGAGCTTCACTGGAGGCAACGCCAGAGTCGTGGGCTTTCGCCCCAGCAATCCCATCTCTAAGGATCGGACGCACAGCGCACGTGAGTGTGCCACCGGCACCAGACCACAACGTAACCCAACCTGAACTCCTCACCTTTCCCCAAAGCCAGTTCCTCCTCCTGACCTCCCGTGTTCTGTGACGCAGACCGCTGACACCAGGGCTCCCCAACCGCCCAACTCCAATCAAGGAAGTCACTTCTGATGCTCCTCTCTAGAGCCAAATATCCACTCATGAGTGGTTACAAAAATGGCATCCGAGTCAGACGGGCTTAAGTTCAAATCCAGCCCCTGCTTCTGGCTATGCTCCCTCAGGCAAGTTGTTTAATCTTTGTGAAACTTGGTTTTCCCCTCAGTAAGATAGGAGACAAACAGGACCTCCCTTGGAGGGTCATTGTGGGAATTCAACGAGATAAAGCACGAAAGTGCTTAGCCGAGGCCTCCCCAGGTGGGGACAGCGTGGCAGCCGTCTGCCCCAGCAGGAGGAGTATTTCATCCACGACATTATTTAGAATTGCGGGTGCAATTTTATCATTACTTGTAAATTCTTTACGTACATTGCGCCGAGGATGAACAGCCCCCAACCCACCTCGGCATGTCATCGGCTCTCAGCATAGTGTGCGACCACACGTGTCCACTTTAAATGTTGCTCTGCACGAGGTGCCAGGTCTGCCTCCCAAATATCTCCCGTCCACCTGTTTGTGTACACTCCCACAACTGCAGCCTTCTTACCTGAACTGTTCTGAGTGTCTCCTACCTGTTCCCCTTGGTCTAGTTCTTCCCACAAACTGCACCACCAGTTACATCAGTGCCTACAAAGCTCTGAAATGTGCATTCCTTGCACATAGTAGGCACTCAGATGCATTTGAACTTAGCTGGAAGAAACACTTTAATGGCCCAATTTATATTGTCGTTCGAAGATAAAGCTAGATCTGGCTGCAGCCCAGCCCTCACTGCTGGTGGGGAAAAATAACAAGCGCGTCTGAGAAAGCTGCTTTTTCCTGTTGCGCGGTGGGATCAGGCCATCGCCTGGAGAAAGCCATCGCCGCCGCCACCACCACAGAAACCAGACCACCTAAGGTGTTCCTAGATAAGGGCCCCGCATCCGTCCTGCTGCTGGTGCAGCCCTCTCACTCCTGCCTCAATGTAGGGGTCAGAGTCACAGAGAGCCCTAGGGACAGCCTGGCACCCATGCAGGGACCCTGTAGCTCAGGTGGTGCCATGGAGCCATTGCAACCCCTTAGAGTAAGTGTAGGAAAGGTGGGGCTCCGATGAGGTCATGCGGACTCGGCCTGGGTTCTCATCAGCTCCCACGAGCTGTGTGCGCCAGGCGGCTTGCAGGGCAACAACAAACCACAATTGTCGGTATCGAGGGGTGAAGTGGTGCGATCCAGCAGGGAGAAAATTAGGGCTCTGGATTTTTTTTTTCCAGCCTCTACTTTACTGGTGCAGTAAGATCTCTGGTAGATCTCCAGCCTTTTCTGGCCCACCTCCTTTCTGTAAAATGTTCTATCTGTTAAATGGGAGAATGATTATTAATTATAGGATCACATGCAAACTAACTCCTTAAAAATTAATAAGCTTTGAAAATGAAATGGGACATGTGTTTATAGACTGACGTTTAAAAATTCAAATATATGCTATTTCACACGTGGGTCTTTGGCCTTTTCAGCCTGGGAAATTCACCCCCCCATGGACTCCATCGCCGTCTCGAACAGTGAAGGACGGACGTTGCCGAGTGTTCGCAGTGCCTGGCCCAACACGGACACTTTTAGGGAGGGAGTCCTGAGCGCCTGTCGTCTGGGTAATTGATGATGTTTTCACGTTCAGGTGTGGGCCTGAGAGCCACGGGGCTCAAGGGGGTAAGTAAATGCATTGCCTTGACTACCTCTCTTCCCCACCGCTCCTGATCCACATAAACTCATTACCGACAAAAGCACTTCAGTATTGCCAAGAGGGGGTGGCAATACATATTTTTGAAAACTGTTAAAGCGATGCCTTTATTTTTACTTGGCATTAGCAAATGCAACACTTGGTTTGCCATTGCAATTCTTTGTGAAAATCTGGTCTTCGCTCGATTCGCAGTGAATTATAAATGCCTGCACCAAAACAAAGACTAACCCACGGGGCTGTCAGACACATGCCCCGCCTCCTAGCGTTGATTTCTAGGTCCCATGGCTTCCATAAGGGAAGGCATGCCGGGGAACACACGTGCTGTATTTCAAATGAAGATTTTATGTAAGCTTATTTTTATAGCGATTCCAAGAGTCGCTGCTCTGCTTTTTATCTATGCAAACTGGAAATAAAGTAGGCACCCTGCCAGCTCCCTGACAGAGGGCCAGGCCCGGGCTGCCATGGGTGACTCGCACAATGACATCTAAGTGGTCCAGAAAAGAGCCCTGACTAATGGCTTTTGGATTCCTGATGACCTTTGATCCTTGGTGACTTGGACCAAAATAAATGATCTAATTTCAAGAAACTACATCCAGCATGTGAGCTCTAATGAGTGAGAGAATTTACCTGCTAAGCAATGATTAATAGGTACATGCCACTTACAATAATTCCTTAGATCTTAGCCAAGCTAGAGAGAAAATACTTTTCAGATGCTTGCTTTTTTAAAACAAATTCATCTTCCAGGATACCGTGGGGTCTGAGAGTGCCCGCAGCAGACAGAGTCCTGACGCAGCGGAAACACAAAAGGATTTCCCGGAGCAGACTTCCAGTTGGCGAGGAGTACTAGGGACAAAAGCGTTCCTCCCTCCAATGTGTGTAACGTGTCTGTAGTTTGTGATTCTGTTACTTTCTCACTGGCAAAGGCTACCAGGCCCGGAGGGCTGGAGCCGGAACTTGGGGCCGGCACCACCACTGCACACACACTGCCCCGGCTCTGCGGGGGTTTCCACCACCAGAGCTCCGAAGCTAGATGGGGGCCGAGGAAAATATTCCGTATCACTCAGCCTTCAGAACTACCCCCCCGCCCACCCCCCGCACTGAACACACGAATGCGTTGCATTGCCAACAAAGCCCAAAAGAAAAGTCTGTGTATCTGCAGAGTTCTTGGTCTGTCGGAAGCTCTCTGGGTACCAGAGAGACCCAACGGGAACTCTCTGAGGCTCATTCAGGTCGGTGAAACTACCCTGCGTGCGGCTGTAATGGTGGATCCACGCCGTACATTTCTCCAAACCCGCAGAACATGCAACGCCAAGAGGGGGAACCATGGCAGGGACCATGGACTTCGGGTGGCAGTCTTGGGCCAGCGCAGGCTCATCAGCTGCAAGGAAGGGCCACCCTGGGGGGTTGCGTCAGCCATGGGAGGGGCCACGCGCAGGTGGGAGAGGAGGTGTACAGGAGATCTCTGAACCTGCTCAGCTCTGCTTGAACCTGAAGCTGCTCTATAAAAATAACGTCTATCTTCTAAAAACTCTTGGATAGTCCAAAGAAAGCCCTTGGACACTGAAAAAGAACAGAAAGTTGGCCAAGGGAGGTGTGTGTGTGGGGGGGCGGGGGAAACAGCCTAACTGACAAGGTTAAAGTAATAGGTTAAGTTTCAAAATCAAAGAAAAAAGCCAAAATACAAAAATCAAAGATGAAGAGAAGCAGTCACCTTCCCATTTAAAATCTGTGCCTGGGGCATGTGCCTTGGGTTCTCCCTACGCAAAGTGTGGTCTGTGGGCCAGCAACACCATCAGCACCTGGAGCTTGTGGGGAGGGCAGACTCTGGGGACCCGCCCCTCTGAACCGGACTCTTCCTTTAAAAAAAAAAAAAAGAAGTCCCCAGATACCCCGAGTGCACACTAACTTTTAAGAGGCACTGTTTTAGAAGGAGCGAAAGAATCTCAAATCCCGTAGTAATTCCACTCTTAGATGGTACGCCTTCGTTATTTAAAGTTGCTATTTACACCTTTGTTACATCTGCAAGCAGGGACTTGGCCACACCTCATGACACAGATTCGGAGGTTTGTGGTGGCTACTGCTTCTGTCTTGCGTAAAAATTAAAATCCGGAAAATATCTTCTATTTAGAAACTAAACCGTCATTCCACTTCTCCCCATCCCATCAACCCAGAGATGTTTCCAGTGATTCCATGCATCACAACATCCCCGATTTTCAAAACCCAGAGGCAGGCTGGGCCATGTCGCCTTTGCCTCGAGTAAAGAAGTAATTACCGTCGAAGTTTACTTGGCCTAAGAAGGTAAACAGGACACTTCAAGCCAGCCTCACTTTTCCTGTGACAAAAGGCGCCTTGTCCCCAAATTAGCAGAACCATGACTTCGACCCCTCACTTTACTTTGATGGTGAAAGCCAGTACTCTTCCGTCGTCCCGCGTCCAGCAGCGGACGAACCAACGCTACGATCGTATTCTCAGCGCTGCTCTGGAAGTCGGTACCGGGGACCCCAGGCTGGCAAACACCGCCGAGGTGCTACCGAAGGCCAGCCTTCTCACTCTCGGAAGCTCGAACCTACCACTTAGACATGCGAACATGCGAGCAGCCCCGGAATACCACAGGCTGCGACGGCGAACCTACGCGACATGGTGTTCGTGTCAGTTCAGAGGTAAAATGCAGCCTTGGTGGTCCCCGAAGGTTACCTGGATCGTAATGTCACATTCGAATGGCATTTCACCGATTTTCTCCCAAAGACCCCGAGCATCTACCCCTTCGTTAAAATCTAGTTTTGGTTCCCAGCACAGAACGTTCCCGAGCACACTCACTTTGCGAGACACGGAGGCTCAGTACATCACCCTCACCTTCTCACTCCAGCCTCGTGAAGATGTTTCCGTGCGGGAACGTTCCCAGCTGATTGATGGTGCTATTGCAACAACTGAGCAACTAATCTTCCAGTATAGATGTAACGCCTCAGAAGAACCTGACTGAAACGTATAAATTCCACGTACACTGAGAAAATATCAGTCCGTAATTTAATATAGCGGAATGTTTCTAAGCCTATACGGCCTTGCATGCAGAAGCAGTTTCTCAAGCATTAATACTTAAATGGGTCACAGACACCACATCTGTCATTCTGTCCTGAAGTCTATGAGGCAAAGCCAAGACTATGCTGGCCTATTGATTTTTCTAGCATTTGCTTTAATTTACTTAACCATCGAGAAATCCATCAGTACATAAAGGACAACTGTCCATGACTGCCTCATTTGCAGACACATTCCTTTCCCTCATTTTTTCGGTAAATATTTCCCTTAAATTGCTACGTGTTTACAGTGTAAAAACGAATCAGGAAAGTGCTCACACCTGTTTCTGTTCGGTAACTGCTGCACTGAGGTATATGTAATGTGCTTAAAGATAGAATAAATATCTAGACATTATTACATCTGTGTGCAAAGGGTGGTAAATTAGATCCTAATTACATTAACAGGGATTCTGCCTCCCAGCTTAAATTTTACATGAGCACTCTGCAAAAATCCAAAAGCTCTGCTGTGGTTTCTTTATGAGTTGGTGATTACAGCTACTTCCTATGCGGTCACTAAATATTCTGTTTACAAATAAATGAAGAAGCTTTGAGCCAACTTGCCAGGGTAATAATCTATTTTTTCCTCCCCCTCCCTCTTCCCGACAAACCCTCGCCACATATGCATGGCAACAATCAGGAGCCCCGGCTTCATCTAATTACTCCATCACATAATTTCACAAATTGCCTTGTCACTGGGGAGCCTAGTGCAAAACACGCTCACAGTGGGATTTCAGGCAGCAGCTTTCATTTACTACTCATTCCTTGTTAAATTAAACACGAAAACACCAGTTGTGTGAAAGAAGTCAAAAAGAATGCCTGCAAGAGAGCCAGACAAGTGTATCTCCTGTTCACCATTTCACCAAATACGTTGCTGGCAACAGGCATCTCAAACAGAAGGATCCCCTTGGCTGGCCCGTCCTTGTTTCGATGAAGCTGCTGCAAAGACCATAATCAAAAGGCCACGAACAAATGGGCTTCTTCTCCCGAAAATGAGCTTCATCGTATATCGACAGGAAGCACAGTCACCTAGTAAAACATCCGATACTCTCAAACCCCTGCATTCTTTACCCTTTCTGCTCTGTGGATGCCTGGCCACGATCCTCACGTGAGAGGGAGGATTTGTATCAGATGAATGAGGCTAAGCCCTTTGAAGGTACAAACGGTATACCATATTTCCACTCTGGCTGGAAAGGAGGAACCAGATTCCACTAATCTTTGAAAGTTCTCAAAACGGAAAGATCATCAATCAAGTTCAAACAGTATTAGATGATTTCCTTTTTAAGTATTAATGCCTTGCATGTTTCTGAAACACATCAAGATAAATGCTCACCCATCTCACTACGGATGTGAGTGGAAGAAAAAAAGAGTGTAGGGTGGGTGACATTACTAGAGGGCATGAACCTGAGGTTACAGCCCTGGAAGCTGATATTTTTATACCAACAGCGAAACACTGCCACTGATAATTAAAGGTATTTCTTTGTAGCTCGGGAGCCAGCAGGTCAGGTACCATTTCACATCACAAACCAGCCCTTTATGCATGTAGATCTGCCAGCATTATCTGCACGGGGAGGAGAAGACATTAGCAGCAGCTCTCTGTTTTCACACTGGAAATTCTATTCATGCAGACAGGTGGGGTAATTTAAAAGCCAATGTGGTGCAGTTTCGATGTGACTAATGTCACTGCCTCCTAAAATGCCACCATTACCACTGTTTATGGAAACATTACTAAAATTACATTTTATTCATAAGAATTTTAGGATGCTGGTTATTACTAGCTTTAAAATGATCAGACCTCAGTGTCATACCCCAGAGCGGTGGCTTAATTCTCCAGGGTTTAGCAGCCTTCTTTGCTGAGAAACGACAGTTGGATTGTAGTTTCAAGAGTAATCGTGGCTGCATAAGCAGTTTCTCCTATCTCCATAAAGCAAATTAAAGACATAGCTCTTTGGCGTCCTGGACACGTGACAGGCACGGAATCTTCAAGGAGCTAAATTCCGTGTTAGAAGGTTTATGTAGGATTTGTAGGAGGAAGGATTCCTCACCCCCAAACTAGCACCAGGCATTGTTAGCAACAGACAGGGGTAAAGATTTACATATTTCCATAAATAAGGAAGGAGGACTAGGCAATGTTGAAACTCTGAAATTCTAACAATGCATAATTATTACAATTGTACAAAAATATCAACAGCTGTAGCTATGCCCTTTTTATGGGCAGATATGTCTGGAAAAAAGAACCTAGATCGGAAACGACCACCCTTGACACTCGTTTGCCAATATCCATCAGATTACATGAAGTTTTTTGCCCATCCCTCTGGTTCCCATTTGTATTAGAAACGATAGAAATTAGCTAACTCATAGAATGAGGTTATAGTCATACTTTTGAACTCCCACAGTGCAGTCTGATTTGCCCCGTGTTAGAGAGGCAGCGTGGTGGAAATCACATGGAGATTCAAGTCAGGAGATCCTGGTTCCAGCTCAGCCACTTCCTAGCTTTTGACCTTGAAAAACAAATCATTAACTTCTCTAAACTTCATTCTTGTCATCCTGCCTCCCTTACAGAATGGTCTTAAGAACTGAGGGTATGTGAAAATATTAAACTACAAAGTACCACAGAGCCACACAACTTTATTTAGCCTTTTGATCAATTTTTCTTCAACTGTTAAGGGGACAGAATAATCCAATGTCAAAATAGCCAAGCAATTAGTAGATAATTTTTTTAAAAACTCCATAAAAGTAACATTACGCAAGCAGGAGATGATTTCATTTTTTTTCTTAAAAATAAAATCAAGTCATTTTTGTAAAGCTTCTCTCCCAAGAAGTTTGGAAACTGACTTTCCTCTAGATCACAGATAGGAATTAGTCCTAAACTTCTATTACAAACTGCAGTAGAATTTGTGTCCACTCATTAATCTTCCCTAAGATGAGTGTCCCTGCAAACACACCACACTGCCTGGCCCTGGGACGCGCCCTCAGAACTCCCTGGATTCTCAGAGGCCGCTCACGTCCCGGGAGAGCACCCGGGCGACGCAGGGATGCCAGCACCAAAGGCAACCCGGAACCTGACGCGGCAATCGCCGACAATGGCACAGTGAGGAGCGAGGGCACCGGAGAGGTGCCGCGTGTATTCACACCTTTTGCCGTGTGTGTGTAAAGAAATAATACCAGGAGGACATTCAGATACAAGGAGCTAGGTCAAACCAAGGTCTCCATTTCAGAATATTTTGAATACAGTATTTAAAAGCCAAGCAATTTGCATCTCATTTAAATATCGACTGATACAGGATGTTTGTGTTTGTAACACTGGGTTTGCTGAGGTGTGTCTTTCCTTTCTAGCGCTCAAAGATACAGCAGTACACCTTGTGCAGGGACCCATGCTCAGTGGGCGGGGACTGGCTGAGGGAAGGCATTTTGCAATGGCAAGAAAAGACAAGGCCTTAAAATGCGCTTGAAATGTCAGGAGATTGCCTGGAATAACTCCTTCAGCTACTCCTTGGCTCTTGGAAGTTCTCTCTAGGCCCACGGAGAGCAGATGCCTTGTCTGAGTTCCTGAGAGCTCTCTCCTGCTCTCGACACACCGAAGTGAGTCCTGAGCCCACTGAGGCAAGCCAACTCTACCAGGCTCAGCACTCGGCGACGTAGGGACAGGCAGTCACAAGACACCAGCACCCTTGTGAGGATCAGTCATTCTGAGGGGAATTCACACGATCACTATCAATTACTACCTTGGAGCCTTAAAAAGTAGTATTTGCCACCTCATGGCCTTCAGCATAAAGCAGGTAAGCTTGGGCCACGATCGGGTGGGTTTTGTGGCCCAAGCAGCAGACCATTGCGGTGTGGCCTCTGTCTTTGGTTACCCTCCGGTATGGGCTCACATCAGCAGAAACAGAAAATGAGAACCCTAAACACAGAAAGTCAAATGGATCCGTTTTCCGCACCAGGACTGGTACAGAGGGTCAGGGTTCAGTTGCCCAAGTCTGTGGGGCCATGTACACGCACAGTTGGGCTCACACTTCCGTAAGAAAGGCTGAGAAGTGATGAGGATGTTTCCCGCTCCCTCAAAGTCTCCTGAATTCCATGACATAGAGATTTACTTCTACGGGCAAAACAGCCACCACCCGAACCAGAACGCTGGAACCCTGTCTAAAATGAAACCATCGGAGTCTCTCTCCATGCAGCCTGCACAGGAAAGCAGAGGATCTTCACGAGAAACCCTAGACACTGAGAGAGTGAGAAACCAAGCCTGCGTTGTACATCAGATTCCTGAGGGGTGGACTGAGTTAGCGTAAGGAATGCATCCAGGCACATCTATGGGATGCTCCGGTTTCAATCTGAAAGATAAATTGAGGAAGAGCAGTTGCATAGTCACTGACTGAGTTTGATATTTTATCTTCAAAACTACATCATCACTGCGAGGAATCAGAGGAAGACATGATATTGAAAGGTGCTTTGAAGTGCAAACGGCTGGCGAGCGTTCAAAGAGGTGTGTGCCTCAGCAACCAGCAACTTAACACGTTGGGCTTACAGGGCACTTTTGTTTTGAACCTGATCCTTTATTGAATTAGCCTGATTAACAGGATATCAGAAAGCCACACCAGAGTGTATTTCTGACCCAGCCTTGGGAACAGAAGGAAAGTCTTAAATAATTGGACAAATTGCCGGCCAGACCCTCCGTGAACGAACTTCTTACAGAAGGCGCCCGTCATCGTCGTCGTCGGTGAAATGAACGCACCGTCTGACTGAGCGCAAAAGTCTCAGTCGCACCCTGAGCATCACGGAGCGGAGGCCGGAGCTCATGGGCTTGCGAGTCCTGCGTACCTGGATAAACGGGCGGTTTCAAAGTTGGAGATCTGGTTTTACTTTTGATTGTTTTCTTTTCCCCCCATGCCTCCTCATCAACGGACTGTAATCACCCCAGGTCAGAGGTGCACGCTGGGACGGGAAGGCTGGGGCCAGGGGCAGGAGGTGTGGGGAAGGCTGGGAGAGAGCTCTGCCAGGTCGCTAATGGCCTCTGGGGCAGCAACTTGGAGAACAGGCTGGTGCTTCGCCTTTGATCTTCTAATTCGCAATGATCATTAGTATTAACTCCGATTCTTCTGGGTGAAGAATTCCAGCTGCAGCCTTTTCAGTTTACCTGACCTAAGAAAATTCATCACCCACCCCATTAGGATTTCAAAAACCAGTAAGAAAGAGAAAAAGGCAGTTGCCCCAGAATCTGGAAACCACCGCTTCATTATTAAAACAGACTTTAGATGATGTATATCACGGAAGAATTAGGGCATTCCAGTATTACCCCCAAGTAATTAAATAATCTCTTCTATTTTCCTCCCGAGACACATGATTTCCAATTGGGTAAAAGAAAAAAATAATAATAATGATCAGGGTTCCCATCTAATCGAAGTTGAAATATGCTATCTCCTAAGGAGCTGAGATCTTTTCCCATTAAAATACAGCGATTTGTCATCCCAGCCTGGGTCACCTTCGGCAAAGCCTCGTTCTGACCCACCGTCATCACTACAGACTGGGAAGGTCAATGGCAGCTCCATGCAAGGACACACTCTTCTTACAGAGTTAAGAGAGCTCGCTTTTCCCATGGCACGTGGACATCTGGAGGGAAAAAGTATCACTCTGTCATCCTGGTTGTCAAGTCTCTCCATCTAACAACGTGTCTTCAGCTAGCAGGTGGTGAGGAAGGAACGGAGTTAGCTGCCGTCTCCACCAGCCGCCCTCTTTGGTTCGGGCATACGTACGAACAGGAGGAGCCCTCAGGACAAGGTTGCAGGGGACGGCGTGTACTATCCCGACTGACACCGCGGGCAGCAGTTCCGGGATACACTCTTCCTGCCACGACCTTCTTGGGTCTGGTGGCGGCTGAAGGGCGCCAGCCGGTGAGGCACGATACGTAGACTCCTTGCTAAAACTGATTAAGGATGGGGGGCGGGGGAGGAACGGGCAGAAACACAAATGGGAGGAGAGCAGCAAACTCATTCCACTGCCCACCTACACGCCCACCTGTCTAATACCTTTCGACCCTTCGTTCACCTGGATCAGCAGAATGGGTTATCTGGGTACCGATTAGAAGTACCCTTTCACTGCAGTAATTACTCACAATAATTAGAGAGCAATTCTTCCAAAACTGCAAGCAGAGATATGACGCCGATGTCTCCAACAGATCTTATTACCAAAAGCAAAACCAACGAAACAACAGCTGTCCCTTCCAGAGCGTTCAATCCCCAATTCAGTTCCATTTACTCCATCCTCAGAGTGGCAGGCCCACAGGGCACTTTTCATCCAATAGTGTTTCTATGGAAACGCCATTCTCAACCTGGAAGATCTACAGTCCTTCACTTTGGCTTTATCCGCATTGAGAGGGAAGTCTTATAAACAAGGAACAGAGACATAAATTTGGCCACAAAGACAAAGTATATATTTTTTCCAGGCTAGAAGCTCGCAAAAAGAAGCAAAATGAAACCACGTAGCAAAACACATCTCTAACTTAGAAACGAAGTTTGTCTCAACAGCAGCCAATGGGATCCCCAAGATCGCTGAAACAATAAGGAACCCAAGAAAATGTGACTGAAAATCCATTCACCTTCAGGCCCACCTCCGCGGCCGGTCAGAGCCAAGCACATGGGTGAGTGCGTTCTCCCCCTGAGTCTGCAGGGCTGCATTTTTTAGAACCTCCACTCTTCTAACTTTCTGGATTCCTGGGACACACAGCACCTCCATGCAGGCAAATCTGCCACCGCGTGCTTTAACTAAGAGCCATGTTAACCGTTTCTCTATCTGGATTATCCTTCAAATTGCAATATGTTAGGGGAGGAAGACAAAAAAGAAAAAGGGCCCGGAATTTTCACCTTACATATTGTATTTATTCCTTCTCATTTTCACTAGGGTACGTCCTTGTGACACCACGTAGCAAAATAACCGCTAAGACGCAAAACACATCCAGCTTACCGTTACGACGCAGGAGGCTACATTTACCGTTGGAATGAAGCCCTTAAGAAGGAAAAAGAAACCTTGATGTGACACATGCCCCCGAACTGACTGTCACTCTACAGTGACTCATGTGCCAATATTAAGTACTTTTTAATTGTTTGCAGTAATTTGTCTTCAGGCAAATGCAAGCATTTCAATTAATAAATGCTTGTATTTTCTTCCTAATTCTCTCTTATTACCTAAATGTCAGTCATTCTTTTCAATTCCAGGGAATCATTGTTTTAAGAGACCTTCTTCTCTAGTTATCAAAACTGGCACATGTTCAACTAAGTAGTCTAGGCTGAAAATTTGCATCAGTGAAATTTCCTTTTTACCCGGTATCACCGGAGTCCAAAGCCTGTTTCTTTTTCTTTTTATTGTTCTCATTATGCACAAGTATGTCCAGTTGAGCTTGCTAGAGACTGTGAGTCCAGGAATGAAGCTTTACTCCTCTCTTTGGAGGAGTAAACTGTGCTACGGATTAAATCTACCTGTGGATAACTACAGGACGACACATTTTTCTTATGCAGCTGGGGTGCAAACCCAGAAAGGTTTTTTCTTTCTTTCTTTTTTTATTCAGGGCCTCTTCTGCTGCTCTAACACACAAATGCTTGAAAGCCTTTTTAAAGGCAGATTTTTTAAAAACTGAATAAGCCCAATTAACAGATTGACCCATTTATTTGAAAAAGGAAAAAAAAACAGCAATTTGCTTTTAGAGAGGTGTGTGAGGTTTTATAATATGTCTTTGGCATTCAATATATTAGCTTTTGTAATTTGCTAATGAATTGTTATTGCTATTGGTTTAATTAGCCAGTTTCCATGGCTCTTTTATATCTAGCAAGATTTAAGAAAGCATTTTCTAGATATGTTTAATTAATTATAGAACGAGAATGTGCTACATTTAAAATTTGTAGACAGTCTTCCAAATGAATCGTGCATCCCTGGAGACCTCTCAGAACTTGAAATAAAGTTGCTGAAGGGTTAGTGCTGAGATGTCAGTACTCACTTACATTTGGACAGATCACAAGAAAACTCTCTTTAAAACTCTACAGGTTTCCCCACAGAACTTGTTACAATCAGCTCCTGGCTGTAAATATTACCTAAGCAGCCTGGGCATCCCTGCCCAGAGTATAACAAGACAGGAAGAGAGCTCCTTGTGGCTGGAGATCTGTCAGCCCTTGGAATCAGAGAAGAGAGAAGGGAATCTTCCCCAGGGGAAAGAAAGAGGGGGTAAATTTAAACGTATCTCCTAACTTTGTTTTTTTGCATGATATTACGAGAGCCTTTTCTTTTGAGAGACCATCATCATCATCAATATTTTCGTGGGAGCAGATGGCAGTGGGGTGGGACGGGCAGGCCTGGGACTGTCCAACAATCGGTGAGGTGACATCTGTGAACACTTACAGACGTGGACAACTGGGACCCCCTTCCAGGGCCACCAGGGACACTGGCACATACCCTGACAGGGATGGAAATCAGGCAACTCACGGATAATTCCTATTACAATCACCCCAATAACACAGACCACTAAAAACATCGCAATGTAGGTAAAAGCATGCTGGCTGTCAAAAAGATTTTTGTTTTGTTTTGTTTTGTTTTTTAAAGAAGGTACTATAGCTGTCTGCAAGGTTCTTCACAAGGATATAACCTAGGAACCCAGGAACCCAGGTGGATGCATAAAAGAACTTGCTTCTCTCTCTCCTGGTTCTATCTGAACCAATATTTGATTATATTTTATTCAGGGGCAACTCAGCTGCAAAGAAAGCCAAAGCTCCTGTGCAGAGTGAGATGTAGGTTGACAAGAGCTAGTCATTTTTTTTTCTGTTAGTACAGGAAATAGAAACATTTTGGTGGTGACTTCAGGGTCGACCTGACTTTGTCCCGTCCCTGCGCTCTCATCCCCCAGACCAGGTTGGCTGCTTAGCGCTGGTGGTGAAACACCAGCCCGGTTGACCAGCCATCCCTTCTTATCTCCTGCCGATTTCCAATGCCCCCAGACCCTCACCCTCGCTCTCCCACTCAGCAGTGCTCCGCGGTCCTCAGGAGCACAGGTGCGCAAGGCACTTCTCAGGCCACCGCCGCACGGCAGCCGGTGTCAGGTCAGTCCGCCACCTCGGTCAGGTCTTGGGCAAGCCTGATGGGATGTTAAAATCAGCTAATCGATCTAAATCTTCAATGAGCTCCCAACATTAACCAACCCCTACAGCTGATTCCCGAATGGTCGGCATCATCTAGTAACTGTTTGGAATCATCATGGGAAGAACGGAAGGGTGGAGACCCTTTTTCTAGTTTCTCCTGCTGGTTTGATTTTACTCATGGATGCTGGAAACGCTGGAGTCATTTATAGCCTCGAGCATCATTGGAGACTCAGCCTCCGTCCAGAGTTGCAGAACTAGCGTGGGCCTCAACTTCCCCTGCTTGTCTCCCTGCATCAAAACATGTCACTGAGGACCATGGCTTCGAAAGCAGGCAAGGGTGTAAGGGTCAACAGGTCAAGACACATCTGCCACAATGCAGAGTTAACTTTGACACTTAAAAAAAATAAACTGTGGTAAAAATGGTAACGTAAAAGGTTTCCTCCTGACATTTTTTTTAAAGGGCAAGGTTCTTACTATTTGTGCATTTGAGGCTAGGCTGGCTACCGCCTGTCTAAATTCGCCCCTTGTCCCCTAGAGTGAAAGCACCCTGGTCAATGCTTTTGCTGGGCTTTAAAATATTATTTTACTCATAAATTTCCATTTTTATCTTCTTCCTTGGATGTCATTAAATCAGTGTGCGCTTGCAAAAATATCCACCACAATATTATGATTATAAATATTTTGAACATGAAATTCATTCAGAACAATAACCAATCCAAACAAATCCCCTGGCGGCAGAAAGCCCCGCATCTCCAGTTTCTCACATCTCCAGGAGAATTCCTGCAGCGAAAACAGCAATGCTCGCACAGACAATATAAACTGTTACTCTGCTTGAAGAGTCACCAGGGACTGCACAGGAAGAGCTGACTCTATATTGCTGTTTTCCTTTACAGTTCTAAACGCAGGGACAACTTTCACCGTGCAGCTCTCGGCTCGCCTCTGACTATGTTCTGACATGAACATTTTGGAGTGGCAGCCAGTGCGTTCAAACCACTTAAAAGCAACTTATGCGAGCGCCCTGCCATTGCAACAAGATTGCGTTTCTGTGGACCGTTCGTTACAAAGGTCCATGACAAAGGTCCATGACAAAGGTCCATCAGAAGAAATTAAGTCCTTCTCTCTGGGGCTGGTCTCACTTGCTTCTTAGTGAAAGCTGGGTCTAAGTGCTTAAGAGGCACACTGAGAAAAGCAGCGTCATTAACATGCATGCTTAAAACCACAAGTGCACATGAACTCCTAAACCTTAGCACTCACGAAAGTTAACAACATAGCAATAGCGAACTTCAAGTCAAACTCCTCATTGGGGGTATGCATCTAGGCAATAAGTGCTGACATTTCTGCAAAAACTGTGGGAGCACGGTGATTTATGAAATATTCCAGGTCCAGAGGGATCACTTCCCCCCATTTCTTTTTTCTATCAAAACTGTCCATATTTAGTTTACATATGTCATTTAGAATCCACTTACTGTTAGATGCTGGAACAGCCACGCCCTCATGATATTTGTGGCTACTTTGGGAAAGATGCCACGCTTTTTGTGACGCTTTTTGTCCTTATCTGGATCATCATCGTCACCTGTGCTGGGGGAAGCTACACTGTTGTCCAAGCCATCACCTGCAAACATAGTGAATCAAATTTTGACTGATGCTACCTTGACATGCTTCATTCAAATAGAATGCCTTTGGATAAAAACAAAACCGAAAGAGCAATATAAATGATTAATAGTTTATTTGGTACTGGTTTTTTCTTTTTCTTTTCTTTTTTCTTTTTTCTTTTTTTTTTTTACAAGACAGAGAAAGAACAAGGCCTAGGCTCAAAAGCGGTCAGGTCTAAGGAACTTCTGCCAGAGGGCAGTGTCAAAGGTCAAAGGGAGCGGAGGGGAACACCCAGTCTCTCCAGCAGCTCTGCTGCTATGGTAGTTATTCAAACGCGTACTTCTGACACAGGCCAAGTGTAACTCCTTTGCAGGAGTTAAAGATGGCGGCCACCATGATCGGAGTGGCGCTCCCTGCCCGGGTGTTCAAACCCCATGTGGAGTCGCTGATGTCAACTTGTGAGAAGATGCATCTAAGATGTTAACTATCTCCACAAGCAATCTATCTCAAGACTGAATTAGGCCAAGGAAATGTAGGTAATCCATCACATAAGCAGTTTTGACATAGGAATGCTTCAAATAGAAATGTAATTTATCTTGTCATAGGAAGAGAATATCAAGTTTAGTAAGGAGAAATCTTCCAAAATTGCTTTTAATTAAAAAAAATCACTATTTAAATCAAATAAAGTGATGTTTAATTAACAGTAATTGGAACAGTCAATTGGAACCCTAATAATCCAGGCAGTTTCTAAAATTTCTTGCACATTTAAATTACTCTTACTGGGAAGTCACCTGTTTACACAGGCCTGTGTGTTGGATCCTATTTTTCCAGTGATTATTGTTAGAACATTTAAGCTGTTCCTTTTAGAACATATTTTGGCTCTGAGATACAATCAACTTCAAAATGTATTATTTCTTTTACATTGCCATGTCTAATAAGAAAAAAAATCAGCTCATATAACCACACTGTTGAAAATAAGTCATAAGGTACAAATGAAAAGTAAATACTTTGTGTTTTGGTGCAGAAATCACAGGAAAAACAACAGTGAACTAAAACACACAGCACTAAAACGTAGCTTAGCTTCTATCAACACGCTTCTCTACCTGGGGCCCCAGCTCTTCTTGGTGGGAGCTACTCGGTTTTGGAAAGGGGCCTGTTGATCTGGACCCAGGAAGAGGAACTCGGCGGCAGGGCCTAGCAATGAGGTAACCCACGTCCTGAGAGCACATCCACTCGGTCGTGTGAGTCACCGGAGGGCAGCCTGCGCGGCCCAGAGGGCCGGGTGTGTTGGAAGGTGCGTTTCCCGGGGACCGTGTGTCGCCTCATGAGTTCCGTCTTTGCTGTGAGCCTACCTACTCCATCCACAAAAAGAATCCTCCAGTTTCGTTTCAGTCTAACCCGTAGCAGTTATGTTGCCATAAATCAGGTGTTTTTAACAGCTCCCTCGGGAGACGCTCAGCACCTCTCTCCCAATAAAGAAAATCGTCCCCAAACTGCCTTGACTTGTACTGAGTTCAAGTTTAAACTTTCGTTGGTTGAAGAACAGACTAACTTCAACATTTCTGCTGTGACTGCAGCATAGGCCATGCATAGAAAATGCGGAACTTTTCAGAGTTTACTTTTTATTAACTTAAAACATCCACAATTTTATTGTACTCAAAATCCATATGTTTATTAAAGTTACCACAGACTCATGGCTACATTCTCAGCAGAAAAGATCATGAAGACCCGGAGTTCCAAAGTTCTCAGCGTGTGGATGAGGAAAGTGCTCGCCTTCCCATCAGTGGACTTGCCCAAGGTCACACGGTCCGGGATGGAGCTGGTCAGTCTGTGCTGGACCAGACCCCCCCCCAGATCAGTCTGCTGCCCATCCCACCCAACTCTTTATTTGCATAACCAAGTGTTTCATAAGATGTCCCCTTGGATTTGCCTAACAAATTCTTTGAAAGTCCAGTATTTAAAGAGGCTTTTTATTCAGAGAAGCAATTCACCATATAACATAACAATTCATTAAAGAAACATGAGCAAAGAAAACAACTCAGCCGCTTTCAAAATTTCAATGGGCTAATCCACTTGCAATATGCAAAAGGTAAGCAAGGAAAAGAAACATATTACTTGATCATTGATTAAAAATGAAAAGCTTCTAACATAACCACACAGTTTTTCACCACCATGACTGTTTCCACCTTTAAAAAAAAAAAAAAAATAGCCTTTCTATCCATCTCAAAACCCCTTCAGATTAATTTAGCAGGCAATGCTTAGTGCCTGCCTAGAAGAGAATTCATTGATAATTTATGGAAATATCTACCATAATCCAGCAGAGATGACTTTTTTTCAGCTTTGTGCATCAATAGATAATCAAGGCCTTAAAGCAGCCTCAGCTTCCCATTACCTCGGGCAAAAGAACCCCTGAAAGCGTGCCTGGAGGGCACCTGAATTATATACTCCATTAGCAGAGGAAGGCTTTCTGCATTCCATGTGTAACACTCGCCAGAACCTTTCCTGTTTATTTCTGCTGTACGAAAGCAGAAGCATTAGGAACAGCATTTTTTAAGTGAAGACTTATGTAGATACAATGGAGAAACCTTTCAAGCAGGAGCCAGATCACCCCCTTCAGTCCCTGGCAGTGACCTCTCCCGAATAAAAGGTTTCCATTACATCATTAGCTCCAGCCAAAAACAGCCTTGGCTTAATGCACAGTTTGTTCTTCCTACTGTTTTTAGGCAAATACAGCTACTTTACTCCCATCTGGGAGGGAAATTACACTGCTGGGCTGTAATCTAAGACAAGATTTTCATTGGAAGCAAATGCTCCCAATCCAGTGTAAATACTGGTGCGTGTTCAGAAAAGCCTAAAACAATAAACCCTGCTCCTTCCCGACACGAGTTGGGGAAATGGAGAAGATGGGGAAGGAGAAGATCATAATGAAAGAGACTATTCCAAAAGCAAACACTTCCACAGGTTTTAATAAATTGTTTAACCTCTTCCACTTTCCCAAATTGAAAGTTGATCTCGCCCTGTCTCCACCTCGGCGGACCGTCTAAATGGCCAATTGTACCTTTAGCGTATCCATTCACTCTGCAGTTGGACACAGTCACCTCTCTGCGGTCTCCGGAGGATTTATTCCCTTTCTTTATGTTCAAGATCACTACCCAAACTTGGAGAACCGCCGGGCCAACCACACGGCAGCGGGCAGCGGCGCTGAACCACATTTGTAAAATGTCAGCAGCGACTTCATTGCTGGAGCTGACTTCTCCCGCCGCCCAGTGAAGGCAAACTGAAAAGGTGGAAATAATCATAAAAATGATGCTAGTCCATAAACAAGCTTACAGCCTCATTAGGACAGCGGTAGGCTCCAGTGGGTGATTTACGCCCGTTTTGCTGATGCTACGAGGAAATGCCACAGGGTGACTTTAGCCAATCGCTAATGGTTTCTGACAGCTTCTTAGCAACTAGCGCAGGCAACGATGTGGCGTGTGCTAGTGACAGAAACCGAAAATGTCATATTATCTGCCCATGTGTCAGGAAGTCCATGTGGCAATTAACTAGCCGGCCAGTGACAGAGGGGCCAGAGGCTCCTGGAAATGGCCTTTGGCTATGCGGAGGCAGCGGGGGCTGAGCGCAGACTGGCTGCTCAGATGCAACATTCTCATGCAGAAGAAATCCACCTCCTTGCGACTTCCAGGCTCTGATGAGACCGGACAGCTCAAATCCCTTTCCTCCCCTCACTGAAGGAAAACTCGGGGCTCCTCTCTCTCTAGGCCCTGGCTCCGGCTGTTCTCAGAAGGCTCTAAAGCAATCTGCTTCGATGTGATTCTCCGAATGGCTCCTTAATTGCCAATACCTGGTTCTGTGCTTTTTGGACGCTGGATTCAAAGGTGCTGGCTGTTTTTCGGCTGTCTCCCAAATGAGTCTGAAAGAACTGGAGATCACTGAAGCAGACGCACTGCCTGTCAGATCGCTAGGAACAGAGGAACTCGGTGCGGCCACAAGACACTGTTTTCGAAAACACCAGGCTTCTAACAAGCAGAGGGAGAATCTTGGCCACACTTTTCAGTTTCTGAGCTATCAAAACCATGCACGATATGTCAAACTGTCAAGCCTTTCAGCGTGGGCCATTTGCCCTTTCAAATAATATTTAAGAATTGTTTTTACAAAAATTTTATAGGCCATGGTCTAGTGAAAGAGGCCAAGCAACAAAGAAAGGAATTTGTACTGCAATTCGTCTACGGACAATTTCTTGTGAGACCTGGGCCTGTCCCTGCGGAGCAAGGCAGGTGACCTGTGGCAGCTCCCAGGCTGTCAGAGAGCTCAGATTTCAAACACGCTCAACTCAAACATCTATTTAAGCATGCCCAGGCATTTAGACTGTGCTATCTCGAGCCTTTCAAGGCAGGATAAAGCAGCATTTATCGTATGCAGGCCATTCAATGGGTCACACTGACCGTGTCAGCAGGGGCTCCTCTCCGGCAGGTCAAAGCCCTGCTCCCATTTTTCTCTCCCTCCTAAAAAGACTGCCATTCCCAAACACCTCCTCGGAGGGAGGCGGACACAAAGACCAGGAAAGTGCCTGAGACTGACATCATGACGGATGGGAGCTTGCCACCCCAATGGGCCAGCAGGTACAAGTAAAATGGGGGGGTCCCTCAGAGGGCTCCTCATGTCACGGGGGCACAACGTCTAACGACGGATATGAATTTGCAACTGCCGGGGCCCATGAACGTGCAAGGTTGGGGACCCCCTCGCGTTGCTAGAAGTCGACTGGAAGCCACCCCAGCTTCTGAGACTCTGACACGTTGGGCCACGTCCACTTCTGAACCTTTACTTTTCTCTTCTTCAAATGCTTAGAAAGATACAGTGCTCATCCAAAAAAAAAAATGTGCCTAGACTGAAAAATCCAGGTCATTTATAATCATATTTTTCAATCCTGACCAAGTTCTTCTGTGTTTCGAAAGTTGTCTAACTGGTCCATTCAAAAGCACGCTGGTGACAGCACGGCTCATGTTGTAAGATGGCTAAGTTTTTGCCCAGAACTGAGGGTTTCCTTTGTTCTCATCCGTTTCCTCACGTACTACATCCACACGAGAGAAAATGGTGTTGCATGTGGGACATCCCTGCCCTTCCAGGGGCTGGGGGTGCAAACATCCCAGCAGGAGAGAGAGACCAGGACTCCCCTGCAGAGGAGCATCCTGGGAGCGCCAGGTTGTGGGGAAAGTGTGAAAACCACCCCAGACCGCCTGCTTCAGATCCTGGCTGTGTCTCCTGAGCCAGAAATCAGGTGGGACGATGTTTCTGTGCCGTGTGAAGAGGACAAAGGCTGAGAGTAATAGCCAGCCCTTCCTTAGGAACCAGCTAGAAAACTTGAGAGATTTTAAGGAGGTGTTTTTCCTCGTTTAGAAAGCATAACAGCTGCCAGGATGATAATGATCGTTTTCTAAATATGTATAGCTGCTCATATAAACCCTGGTACTTAAAATCCTTCCGTGGCTGCCCTTTGCCTTCAGGATAAGGCCACGCATTTTAGCCTGGCAGGGAAGGCCTTTCGTGAGCCCTCTCCCGACGTGTTTCAGCCTGTCCTCTGCTGAGTCCGCCTGTGCCGGGCACGCGGCCAGCCCCGGTCCTGAGCCTGCTTAACGTTCTCATACTTCTTCGCATTGCCCTATGCTGGTCCTTTTCCCTGTAGCATCCTTCCTAGTAAACTCCTTGGTGACCTTCTTGGTTCAGCTCAAGTGCCATCTGCCAAAAGAAGCAGCATCTGCTGGACTCTAGCTGTTCAGTAACCTTTCTCCCCAGTTCCGAGTGATCCTTCTCGCAACTTTAAATTCCCAGCTGATAATTTTTTTTTCTACATTCGCCTAAATTAAACTCTTGAAAAATATTTACCAATGTAATTCAATAAACTATAAGGAAACAAACAAAATCCATTTCCCCAGAGCTGGGAAGTTTCCTCAGAAATCTTTAATTGAGCTCAGCTTTGCCAAAAGATAAACCAAGAGTTCAAGCATCAGTATTCTTTACAGTGTGTGCCACAGTCTTTCAGAAACACACCCTACTTCCTGAAATTGTAACTTCAAACTATTTCCCTAACTAAAATTTCTTGCTTTTTGTTCATTTTTCCAGAGCTTAACTTTGAAAGATAAAGCAAGAGTTATTTGTTTCCTTCTGCACTTTTCCCAAGGAATCAATTATACAACGCCCCACCCCGCCCCCACTTTACCTGCCTCCCAGTTTCACGTAAAGGAGAGAACAACTGCACCCTGAGCTCAGACCCCAACGTCACACCGCACAGGTGGTGCTGAGTACAAAACTCTAGAACTCTGGCCTTTCCTTGTTCCGCCAAGTCATGCATCAGCTGTTTCCAAAGAGTCCCTCTACACCTGCCTCAGCAGTTTTTCAGCGACAGGTTACCTGAGGACTTTAGCCTCTGATGCTATGGTACAGGTTGACACGTCATAGGCTCCTAGGAGACATTAGGAAGGATTTTGTAAGATCCATGAGAACAACACAACCCCTGAGTTTTATTCCATATTTTCAAGGGACACACAGCGGACTTCACACAGCTCCAAATCTGCAGCCAGTAGACAAATACGGAACCGTCTAAATCCAACGGTTAGCTTCTAAGTTTAACTTTAATTGGGGTTCTGTTAACTCAGCCTCCCTTTTGTATCTCTTCTCATCCTTAGATGTTTAAGGTTTCCTTTCTCTTAATTTGAAGTGATTCTCAGTTGATTTTTTTTTTTTTAAGTAAAGCATATTCTCATAGTTTATTGTACCACCCTTGGCCTTCCTGAAAATTTTGAGGTGGTTCCTCCGGAAACCAAGAGAAGGGGTTAGACGTCGGCCCGTGCCCTGGCGGTGTGCGGAGCTCCAGCTAGGTGCAACAGTGCGTGTGCTACACACCCACACACCTGCTGATCGCGCTGCTCGAAAAGGTGGGTAAGGAGAGCGAGGGAGATTAAGAACAAGGGAATGTTAAACAAGCATAATGTGGGCACTTAATTTTAAAAAAAATGTCTAGGTGTGTTTCCTACGTTTGGCTCCACAGAGATTTACCACAAGGTTTTCCTTTCTATTTGAATTTAGGGTTATTAACTGGTGACAAACAGTTGTTAATAGTTAACCACTGTGGAGTGAGCTCACAGCCTGATTGTGCCCTTTATCGGACCCCTGACATCACAGAAGCCTAAGGGAAGAAACAAAGAATCGGAGGCTGGAGGAAGTGGCTCTCTCTGCGAACATGCTGCCTTCCTTTTCGAAAGAGTAAGAGGTACCCCCAAAAGAGTGATACATGCAACCATCTTTCGCATAAGCACTCACCCTTATCATTCATTCATTCATTCATTTACCAAAAATGTATCGAATTCCTACTATACTCCAAACATTATACCAACCATTAGGGACACAAATGGTGAACAAATCGGAAAAAGTCCCTGTTTCTATGGAGCTTTCCGGTTAGAGGGCACAGATGTTAAGCAAAATAATCCCAGTAATGAATGTACAATTGCACTCAATCAAAAAGAAATCTAAAATCTATGAGAGTGTGAAACAAAGGAAATTGACTTAGACAGAAGTGATCTGCAGCAGAAATCTTAAAGAGGGGAAGAAAAGTCGACCGGGTACAGTAGGCATCTTGACAGGGCAGGAGGCAGAGGAAGTGTGGCAGGTGATAGGAACAGCAGGGACGAAGGCTTTGTGTGTCCACAGGACGCGTGGCTCAACCAGAGAACCGGAAGCTGAGAGAGCCCAGCGAGATGAAGGTGGAGAGCAGACAGAGTAAGACTACGCAGGGCCTCTTGGGCCAGGGTCAGGGTCTGGGTGTTTGTGCCTTGGGTTCTCAGGGTCACGACCTACAAAGGTGCTTCTGTGGTGTCATCGGTGTCCTCTCCGCTGCGTGCCCCCAACAGCACATCAGTTTTACCGAATAAAGCCTCATTCCCCAGCGTCTCTTTCCAGTTCAGACCAGCACATCTCCCAGTTACAAACTCAGATCAGAGAATGAAGGACAGTGGAAAAGCAATGAGGTGGACCCAGTTTAGGCACAGATTACATTCTGAATTCCTTTGCAAGCACATTTTTTGGGCATGAGCACATATTTTCATATAGAAGCAAGTTATGAATGGCGTTGGATCCCAAGGCTTGCTCATCAAAGCCAAAGTAATTCATTAAATTAATAAAGTTCCAACTGAAATCTGAGCCCAGGGAGCAGGAAGTCAGAAAGTATCAGAGTAAGAATGAAGATACATTTCTTTTCATATTTCAATGAGCAGAGTCAGCCTAGGAAAACATTAAAATGTATGTAATTGCCTTTTGTCCCTCCTCTTCTGTGTCTCTCTGCCACTGAGTAGCCTGCATCTCCTGGAGTTTCTGAGTATCCCACTGCCTCGTAGAGAGAGACACTTGGTCTCCCTCTGTGGTCCCTCACCCAGACCTGTTCTTTTCCTGCTCTGAATTCTCGCTCATTGTTTCCCAACAATCAAAATATCCAGCCTTCCAGTCTCCTTGGTGTGAGTCAGACTTGAGACAGAAAGCAACCTGAAAGAACTAATTCAGACTAGGCACGAGTAGCGGATGCCCCCCTCACCTTCCCAGAAGTGCTGACATTTTTCAAAGATGTGTTAAGGCAAATGAATCTTTACCTGGCGGAATTTCAGGTAGAGGTCATAAGTAAAGGTGTGTTCAAAAATACAGCTTGCGTCGGGGAAGATTCATTTTCAAAACAACAGATGCCAGGCTTTCTGAAGATCTCAACGTCAATCTCCAAACTCCACATCACGTCCAGCCATTCCCGTCCCACACTGCCCCTCTTCATCCCTGCCCACGTCTGGGAAGCCACGTATTTCTGAACATCCCGAGATTTCTTCACAGAAATCCCAGGGACAGTGAGTGGGCCCCGCGGGCGTGCAGCAGTGAGCACAGGCGTGCAAGATCTAGGTTAAACATTAGTGTGCGTATGTGGGTCATTCATCCAGTTTGGGTGTTTATAACCCAGGGAATGCCAGCCTGTCGAAATAAACTTGGAATAACTGCTTTACTATAAATAACACATCCTACGAAGCTTCTACCACTTCATGATTCTCCACTGTCAACACACATATTGTGTAAAATATAACTGAGTGAAATGTAGGGAAAGAACCCAACTTAACTGAGACCCAAAATAAAAATATTTACTGGGCTTTTATAGAATACAAAAAAAAAATTCAGTCAAAATTTGAAAGTGCGGGTGATGGAACTCAAACTCAACTTTCTAAATTCATGGGAAGTAAGAAGTATTCCTCGGAGTCAGTGTTCACGTGCACTGTTCAGTTTAGATTTATTTTATGTAAGAGTTCATGCAAGTAGAGTACCGTGGACAGATACAACACACACACCAAGAAATCAGATAAATTCTCCAAGTATCTTTTTCCTGAATCATTGTACTTTGTTCTCTGGAGATAGGAATACCTTTTTTCTGGTAATTCAATACGACTTTTTGACTTGAATTCCCCTCAGGGAAACAACAGCAAATTAGTTGCCTACACACAGAGGACAAACAGCGATGATGAATAGGGAAGAAAAAAAAAACACAGATTTTACTCATTTTTCATCCATTCAGCATTTTTTTTACAACTAAACACCATGGAAAATCCCTGCAAAAACAGCATAACTTCTTAATGAAGTCTTAGAAACTTCAGGATGTGAGTGCCGGCAAGATGAGACTGAAATCTATGTATTTACACTAACAGCAAAACAAAATGGAACTCCCCCAATTCTCTCCCTTAGAGAATTACCTTTCTCGGAGATAAAAAAGAAAGAAAACACACTTGTACTTGTGAAGGTAAAGCAGTGCAAAAGTCATAAACTTTTGGTCTGGATCAACATATCAGAAAGCATTTTAGGTACTGGTACTATACCTATTTTTAAGTGTTATTTTAGTAATGCCTTACTTGAGATATTCTTTCCAAATATATAAATCATATATTAATGAATATCACAAAGTTTTATATAACCATGAAAATAAAAGTTTTTACCCAGTAAAGCCACATATAGGGTATTATAGACAGGCAGGCACATACATACCAACTCACTCACACCCGTACACCATTTATTTGTGTGATATCTTCAAAAGTTTGTGATATAATTTATTTTTAAACTATATATTCTGCATGTGTGTATATATATAGCATATATGTACGTGTGGATATATACTTTGATACAGACAGGATAACACGTTTTTTTATCAAAGAGGTCACTTCTTCGAAAAACTCAGTTGTATGGAACACGCTAAAAAAGTTACAGGCACGCAGCTTAGAAGCAGCGGTTCTCGACTTTACGCGGAGAAGAAGCACCTGGTAGCTTTTACAAACCCTGTCGCCCGCACTGTACCCAAAGCCAATTAAATTAGTACTTCAGAGGGTGAGATCCCAGCCCCAACAACTTTTAAAGCTCCAAGGTGACGAAAATGCACAGCCAAGTTTGAGAACCACCGAACGGGAGTCACAGAGCACGCAAGGCAAAGTTCCCGTATCTCCTACGGACAGATGATCACAAGCCCCTTAACTGGAAAATTGTTACGTTTATTTTAGATGTAGGTTTTGAAAGTCTGCTCCTCTGGTTTCCTGCCTGATGCTTCACAGGCTGAGATCTTTACAAAAACGTAAGACGATAAAGAGGCAGAAAACAAGAAGCTAAGAAGTGCCGCACATGGGTGGGCCGTGCAACGTGGCAGCCCCGTCAGCCCCATCCACACCGACGAGGAGGCTGTGAGCGCAGGGGACATCTGCACCAGGGCCACGACTTCGGTACCCACTGACTTCAAATTATTGTTCTAAAAAGTTCATTATAATCAGATGGAAAAGAGTGTGTGTGTGGTCTGGACACATTTTCATTAAACGATTCTGCCCATCTGGGCCACATCCTTCTTGAATGACACCAGATAAACCCGGACAATGTAACTACACGCTGCTGAAACTCTTCACGTGTTTGCCCTCAATTCACTGGTCCAAACAGCTGGAGGGAGCAGAGCCTTCACCAGGAGCCTTGCAAGTCGGTTAAATAGGGGGCACCCGTCCATCCCGACTCTCCCTACCCTCCTGGGGATCTTCTCTCCTGGTACCCGTGGGCGCTCCCTCTTCACCCCCTACTGACGCCCTCCCAGTCTGCTCTCTGCCGGTGAGGATGCAGGAGGGAGTCACACGTGCGCAGGAAGGGGGACAGGACAGCCGACGGGGGAGCAAGGTATGTGAGAGAGGGGGACACAGGTGAGAAAAGAATCGCGAGGTAGGAAGGAGCTGGAGCGAGAGAAGGGCCAAGGGTCAAGGGTGAAAAGGGGAAGGTATTCCATAGAGACCAGCTTCTTTGCATACAAAGTGAAAAGGAACCAGGTTGTGAAATACAGATTAGCAAGTCTTTGGGGAGAAAGCAAAGATAGTATATTTTGAAGGAAAACGGACAAGAAAAAAGTTGAGATAAAAAAAAGATAGTATCCTACGGCTGTGAAGCCACCTACAAATCCAACAGCTTCTTAGAGGACAGGTGTGTGGACCACTGCTGGCGTGTCTTACTGCACCTCACTGGGCTGCCCTGATTCTCCGCGCTCCAGGTCTGTGTGGGCTTGTGAGGCACACATCGCTGTCACTCAGTTCTCCGGAGGAAGGTGCTGCCATTCAAAATAAGCACACCGTGCAAGGGGGCGGCTTCACTTCGGCAGGCACCGGAACGGTGAACTAGCTTCCCGGAGCAGTGCTGCTCCAACCGTAGCATGCACATGAAGTGCTAGGACCTTGCTGAAAGGCAATTTTGAATTCGGTAAAGGAGGAGCCTGAGATTCTGCATTTCTCCTGCACTCTCAGGGGACCAGGGATGCTGAGCTGCAGCACCCAGGGCCACAGTGCGCCTCTTACGACAAGGTGCTGGAGGACTTTCCTCTACCAGCAGATAAAGCTAGAAAGCATCAGGGGCAGGCGGATGCCTAGCGAAAGCAGAAGACGGGCCAGCCTCCCTTCACTCTGCACGGGGAGGACTGTACCTGTGTCCGCCGAATGCCGGCGGGGAAAAGGCTGTTCGGGTCCTCGTTTTGAGAACGCAACTTCGCTGATGTCTTGAGGACTGACCAGAACCTTGGAACAAGCCAGGATGTCTTCCGCTGGTGACTCTTCCTTCCGTCAGTGCAAGCTCCCTCTCCCCCTGTACCTCCTCGGCACACACAGCACCTCGCTTCCCGCCTCCCGAGTCGGGAGTGTTACTAAAGAGCAGTTTAGCCTCTGGAGTCAGGTTATCTGGATCCATGTAAATCCCACCTTCACCACTCAGTACCTGTGTGACCCTGGACAAGTTACTTAACCTCTCCAAGCCTCAGTTTCTCCCCGGTGGGTTGGGGGCGGGGGATGAGCATAGTAAGGGTATTTATACCTTAGAGTTATTGGGCAGATTAAATAAAATAAGATGCGTAAAATGTTTATTTTAACCTGTCACCTGGAACTTGAGGCTTAGCTCGGGGAAGGTTAGTTCCTGCGGTTATTCGGCTCTTGAGCACTTTCCGTGAGCAAGGGGACCTTCATCCTGAACCCCTCACCCAAAGCAGGAAAACAGTCACGGCCTCTCTCAGCATCTCTCCTCATCTCCCCGAGCCGTCCCCATTCCTAGAAGCCGCACATCTCCAAAAGATACGCACCCACTCCCCCGGCATGACATACTTTTTAAAACCTTTTCTGTTCTCTCTTTTTCACAAAGAGCCCTGGAGTGACCTGGAACTTCCTATCTGCGCCTCAGAGTAAAAGTGGCAGCCAGCACGGCCCACATTGTCCTGCGGCGCAGAGAGCTGGCAGCCTCCTGCTGGGCACACCGGAAACAAGTTGCATAATTCCCGTTTCCCACACAAAATAGGTTCATTCATAACAGCATGTCCTCCGAGCTCTAAATAATAGTTCTGCAGCAGTTGTTACTAGAAGGTCTTTGTTTTTGTTTTACTGATATGGAAAAAAAAAGTTCTACCAGTTAAGAAAGCATCTTTAAGGTCTAGGAAAAGTAAGAGGCGGTACACAAAGACAGGGCCAATTTTCAATTACAGCCCCTCTCTTCCCTAAATGCTAAGAATAACAGTAATAATACAAACTAACATTTATTGAGCATTTACTACATACATACCTGAAGCTATGTTTGGCCTTTATTTTCAATCAGTGAATCCTCACAAAAAAACTTAGAAGTTGAACTTAAATGTGTTATAATGATAAACCAAAAACAGTTAATTTCTCCATATTTTAAAAAAAACCCTTACGTGACACAGATCTTGCAAAGACTGAGGACTCAATAGAAATAACTCGTGTTTATGACCTGACAACTGTGGGCTGCAGAAAGAACATGCAGCTTAGGAAGTACCGAATTTTGCCGTGTGTACTGTGCTCCTGTGTCCAATGCATGCCCACATTTTCAGCCCTAACTTTCGGGGAGAAAATTGTTCGTTTTAATTTTTTAATTCAATTTTTCATTTCTTTATATTTACATACTTGTTTTTTGTATTAAAAAGGAAGTGTAGCATTTATTTTTAACATATGATGGTACAAGACATGTTATGTGACAAATAATTACAAAACAGAAGAACAGATACAAGGTATTTAAGGTACTACCCATGTATAAAGCACATCCTTATTTTCCCCTCAAAAACGTGGGCAAAAAGGTGCACATTATACACCACAAAATACGGTACTTTACCAAATAATCTCCTGCCACCAGCGCACTCCAACCCTAACACACAGATAAGAAAATTGAGCTACTCCTTATGGATCCGGATCCGAATCCAGATCTGACTCAGGGCTGAACTCCTAATCACTCTAGAACTACTCTCCCCATTTAACTCCACACGATTTAGATAATAACAATCTAGGTGCTTGTCTTCAACCTCTAGGAAGATCTTCCAGAGTGGTAACCACGCCTTTTCTCACTGCTGTATGCTGCTCATACCCGAACGAAGCACAACCCACGCTGGGCCCTTCACAGACTTTCTACTGAAGTCGGAGAGAAGAGTCAGCAAGCGTGCGGTCGCTGTGGCTGGGAGTGTCCCCAGGGCCCAGAACAGACGACGGGGAACAGGAAAACGGCCTCCGCGAAGTTCGAAGAAGAGAACCAACACCCAGTGTTTACGGGTGCAGAGAAAGTGCCCAAGAATAGCAGGGTGTCAAAAGCAGGCACGATGCAAGAAAGTGAGGCCGTTTTCCTGAATGTGCCTCCAAAGATTAAGGGAGAAAATCACGCGGACGGACTTCGGGTCGGGGTGGAGGCTGAGCACCCAGCCGCGGGATGCAGAGGCTGTCCTGAGCTAGAGTGCTACGTGGCGCAGGTCCCTTCCCGCTCTGGGGCCAGGGGCTGCGCCTGCGAAATGACAGAAACGTCATGACAGGGACCGAGAGGACAGGGAGAACAGGGAGGATGAGAGAGCACACGTTTTCTAGCAACACACAACGGTTTTCAGGTGTCTCTCCATGTCGGAATCTGCAGTCAGAAAGTCAGGAGGGATCAGCCTGCCCTCCATGAAACCGGGAAGTTCGCCCTGAGCAGCCAGGGCGGGCAGAGCCCGGTCACCCCCCAGGCGAGCTCACAAGCTCACGGGAGAGTTTATTTTCTCTAGCCGTTTATGTATCAAAGAAGGGAAAGTCTCCCCTCCAGGAGAGGTGCAGAAATACAAACAGGGTTGCCTCAGAAACACCAGCCTGGAGCAGAGGACACTCCCAAGGGCCCAAGGGGCAGCCGAGGTCCAGGTCTGGGGGGTTTGCAGCGATGTTGTCACCTACCTGTTAATCAGCAACCTACCTGAGGCAAGAAAAAGGTAGCAGAACCCGTGGATCATTCTCATCCACGAAACACAGGAATCTTCCCTCTCACAGAAAGGGGTCGATTTCGCAGCACCCGCACCTGCTCTCTCCTCTGATGGCCTGTTCTGGCCTCACCCTGAGCCTCTGCAGCTGCCTGTATGGAAACTCTACCTGGGACCCAGGCCCCCTTGGTTTCCTGGACAACTGTCCCACAAAGAGACAGAGCAGCCTCTCTGTGACACTCCCCAGGCCAAGATTCACAGGGGCAACTGCTGACTTTTAACCTAAATCAGCTCACGCGCCACCACCTCTTCACACAGACCCCGTCCCCCATGGGGGACCATATCTAGATTGCCTACTCCGCTCTTGGTCCTCTGCTGGGCCTATTCTTGTCCCCACCACACGCTGGCTGGGAACCTCTCCTCCCCCCCTCCAGGCCCTGCCAGACTTCCTTCCCATGAATTGCCAGCTGGAGGGGATCCTCTACCTCAAAAACAGACCTCAGGATGCCAATCCCAGCCCTGCCTGACTTCTGAGTTGGCCTGCGGCCTAGAATTCCTTGTTGCTGGCCCCACCTATCAGACCGAATACCCTGAAATGCCAGGCCTGAACTTGCTACACCCTTTGGATGCCGTGTCTCGGACCACCCAGCTACCTGCCCAGAAGCCAGCTTCTGTAACCAGGTTAGGTGCTCCAAGCCCTCACTCCTCTGAATAACAGGAATGCTTCTGCCCTGCCCCAGCCTCCTCTTCCTGCCCAGTGGCTCCGTGTCACTGAGATTCTAGCACAGCTCCTGCGCCTCCGCGTGTCCTGCCTTCCCATCCGGCGTGCCAAGCCGTGAAACAACCCCGAATCCCATCCAGGCAAATCCAGATGGTCTGTAAGAGTGTGATTTCCATGTCTGAGAGCAAAGGGGTGTGGGAATCACGGCCTTCCTCTCTGTATCTCAGCCATACCCAGAGAATTTTCCCTTCCAGAAACCTCTCTGTAAGTAAGACCTCACTGCCTTACTTGGGGGCGATATTTGGGGGCAACGTTTCCATCCGCCCCTGTCATAGGGACAACCAAAGGAAAGAGAAGGTTCGGGCACATACTGGTCTGGGCAGAAAAGACTGGAAAGTTGGATGGTGGGACACTGTAGGCCCAAAGCTACCTATCTCTCTTCTTTGTAATTGAAAAATACAAGTTGGATCAGGTTTTAAAAAAATACATCACTTAAAAAAAAATCACTGTTGTAGGAAGATAATCACCATCAGAGAGGCCTAAAAACTTTCAAGGCATGAAACGTGACCATTTTGGGCCATGTTCTCACAAAAGAAAGGATGAAAACCTAAATTAGGAAAGCTGCCTTGAGTGTTCGTGTTAACTGTCTCTCTTCTGCACTTGCTTGTTTTCCTTCTTTTATTTTATTTTTTTAAATGGTAAATGGGTGTGGTGAAGCTATGCCTAGGCTATGTGACTCTGGGATGATCATTCCGGGTCTCTAAACTTGGCAGTGAATCAGGGGCAAATTCCCAGATGGTCAAACAGTGATTTCGCAAGACCAAGCCGCTATTTCTTATCTTTCCAAGTTCCCCCATCTTCCCAAACATATGCACTCATGACTGACCTCCAGGTCAGAGCCTGGGACCAAATGTCCAGGCCAGCCACTAACTATCTGTGTCACGTCTGTGAACTGACTCCGTTGTGCTGTGTGTCCCTTCTTTCATCCCCAGAAGGCTGGCCGAAATAAGGAACTAGCTCATTTTAAGGGGTGTTATGAGAAACAAGTGAAATTGTACACAGAGGTGGGCAAAAGCAGGTTTACCGTTATGAGTAGGAGAAACAGAGTTTATTTTTATACTATTATTTATTAGTTATTGTGTCATTTATTGGTGTAACAACTATAAACCTACCTTTGCCCACCACCGTATGTGGAAGCTCTTGGGGAAATGTGAAACACTGTAAAAATACCCCCTCTGTTGGAGAACTTCTGTGACCCTCCGAGACAGGGGTAGGGGCATCTCCCCATGTGCGCACAGGGATAGCTGTTTCCACACTGTATTTCTACGGCTCGCCTGCACCTTAGCCACCCCACTGGACCGTGAGCTCCCGGAGCAGAGAAAATGGGTCTTGCTCACCACCGCACATCCTCAGGGCCCACCACTAGCAGGCAGTCTGTGTTTGCTGAACTAGCGGCAGACCGAAATCATAAGCTCACGCAGATTCATTTAGAGTGAATGGGGGCGGGGAGGGGCAGGGGGTTGGGGGGAGGCAGGGGAGGCAGTAGAAAAGCACTTTTGTCTTAGGACCTTTTGTTTCTGTACAGAAAAGAGTTAAACTCCTTGCCCTGAGTGAGTTCCACTCTCTCCAGATAGGTATAGAATATACAAAATTTGTTACCTAAAAAATCCAACAAAGAATTCGGTCATGCATTCTAGAACTTTGCTAAATTCTCTTTTCTCCATTAGGAGAGCTGTCACATGAGGAAGAACTGACTGGGTGACTGAAAGGAAAGGCTGAGCACACCTCTCGTGTCCGGCCACTCTTTAAAGTCACAAGTACCCCCCTTTTTTATCACAAGCGAACTAATGAAGTGTGATTTTTACTAGTTTAATTAAACCTGCATTGGCCCATCATGCTACCAACCTGTACATGCTAGGGAAAATAAAACTTTTACAGCAAACAAGGAAATGGCTAAAGAGTCCTCCTGAGCCTCAATTCTCCTCACTGTGCCACCAAATGAAATCCAGACTCATGATCCATTCATAGTCTCATCGTCTCTCTCTCCCCGCTGAAATGGCTCTGATTAAGTGATGTGTGGGGCACTCAGAGCTGAGGCAGTAGCCAGGGTCGCTTCACATTTAATGGAGACCATCGCTATTGTTCGCCGGCTCTATTTATTAGAAAGTACACTGAAGAGTGTATGACAGTGGGCTGCGTGGTTTACTGCTAGGGGAGCCGTAGTGGGTGGCGAAAGGTGGACTCAAAGGGTCGGGAATATTTTGTTCCTGTTCATTTGCAACGAATGGAAATTAACATCGTAGCAAATGAATATTCTATTTACCCACACCCACAGAGACGATGTTAAGAGTAATTATAACTTCTCGGCTTATTTTATTATTATTGATGTGATGGTGGAAGGAAACCAAGATCATTTTCTAAAGCTATAGTTGAAAAGGGGAATTCGTTTGTAAGAAAATAACTACCACAGTAATAATAGTAGTGACTAGACTTAAATCCCTGGGTCCTTAAGGCAACTGAGGGTCCAACACATAAGTACAAAATAAGGTACAAATATTATTCCTAGCTAGGAAGACAGCAAAGCTCCATGTTGAAATGAGAGAGGATGAGTTACAATACACAGAATCAGGGTGTGAAGGTCCAAATGTTAACAACTGTACCACTGGAAGAGTACTAGGGAGACGAGGAGAGCCTTGAACCCCCGACTCAGCCTTCCAGACCAGACTATGGAGCAGCGAGTGTGAGCATTTCTGCTTTGTGGTATTAAGGGAGAGCGAGCAATGTCTTAGACAAACTAGTCTTAAGGAATCTAGCTTTTTTTTAATACCATGGGTCATATGCTTATGTGTTTGTGCCATATGGGCCTCCCTGCCAAGCAACAGGGTCCCGAAGCTCGCCCCCAATGTTTAAAGCCCACCTTCGTGAAACATCCGCTTCCTCTCACTGCTCTTTATGAAGATGAGGTGGTATACGGGCACAGGAATGGCTGGCATGACTTATCCAAAGGGAAGGGCACACTAAGACCACAAAATGTTTTCAACAACGCAACTAAGAAGATGCAACTCTCCTTAGAGCCAAGATGAGACAAATTTCCAGTCTCTTCAGTAGGACCAAAAAAAAAAAAAAGAGTGCAACTGATTTTCGCAAATGTGTCCACTAGCACCGGCATGGAACCCTGGCCCTCGGACACGACGGCAGCAACAACCAAGGAGCTCTCAGGCCTCTGCCCGGGGGCTCTCCAGGAGCCAGCTGATGGACTTCGGCACTGCCCGCTCAGAACCCACTGGAGGCGCGCGTGAAGGAACGAGCGTCTGCATTCTCCTGACATCCTCTCCTGCTGGACCGCGCCAGTGAGAGCTGCAATTTCCTTAGCTTAGTGCCCAGGAGGCAGCCTCTCAAAAGCAGGGTCGAGAGGCAACCAAGTGAAAGAATTATCGACCATGTGTATGCAGCAGGGTTGAGCGTAGCAAAGAGCGCCGGATTAAGAACGAAGACCTCAGCACTCCACTCGGAGTGTCACTTTAGGAAACTGCTCAGGAAGTCTGCGCCCCGTGCTCACAGGCCCGCGGAAGCAACCTGCAGGCCTGTTCTATTTTCTGACTCTCCGAGGGAGCACGTGCCGTTGTGTCTGCAAGGGTGGTAACAGTTCACACACGCTGAAGGGTTCAGGCTGCCTCTTCTGATCTTGCAGGGCAGCAAAGGCATCGCTGAAGACACTCCCCAGCTCGCTGGGGACAGAGCGCACCCCTCCAGCTGCCCTCCCCTCGGCCTTCCTCCACCAAACACCCACATACGTGAGTCAGTAAGCAAATGCTTACTCTTTTTATGTTTTAATGAACGACTTCCTTTTAGATTTTAATTCACTGTACTACCAGAAATTATAACTTCTGCAATGCAGTTCACATTCTGGCCTGATGAGAGTTCTTTTCAGGAAAAGGTCACCTGGGTGGTACAAACAATTTCCTGCGGCAGGTTTTGGGGTATCATGCAGTAGAGAGGGGAGAGGGACCCCAATCAATTGCTTCCCTCACAGAATTAAAGGAGGGCACCAAGCCCCACAGGGCACGTGAGCGTAGGACCAGATTGTAAATGGCTGTCAAGTAAGTTTTGAAAGCCAGAATTCGGGAACCCCCAGCCATGCATTCTTAAGGCATTTCTTGGCCTAACTTGATAGATTGATTCTGAAAACATACACTAATTTTTTAAATGCAAAACAGACCCACTTGTGTTAGGGCCTGCACAAACAGAGGGCCAGGGGAGTGGAAACAGCATAAACAATGTTGTTTATATCCAAGCCCTGAGAAAACTGATGCACTTTCCTCCAAAATTGCAGGAAGTATCAGAGTAACCCCCATCCATGGAGGTGGAATGAGAACCATATTTTCCACAGGAATGGAGACAATTTTTCAGATACACTGACATTAAAGGATCTCTAAGCAGGAGCACAATTAATAAAGGATGGGCTCTCTTCTGACCTGCAATGGAAGGGCACAGAGTCCCAGCCATAAACAATGCCTCAAAGTTAAAACTAAGTGAAACCAAACACAGCAGAAGGGCAGATGTGAGAAGCACGGAGCATTTTCATTGTTCTCCTTCGCTTCTGACCTCACGGAGAGGCCTGCCGATGGTCCCTGCCGCTGAGCACCTAAAAGGAGACCATCACCACCTCCAGAGTAGCCAGCCATGTGCCTTTGAATCCCGAAGTTTTAGAAGCACATTGGAGTAGACCTGCTTCATCCTTTTTTCATCGGTTGGCTTCTTTAATACATTTCTCCATTTTTCTTTTTGTTATTGTAAAAGACTATATTTAAAAGCAAGCAACAGGAAGCTTTTACTTGGGAAGTTGAGGTTTAAGCACTCCGGTGGCAAACAATGAACTGGAGAGATAAAGATGCAACGCAAATGGTTGGGAACAGACCTTTTGCTAGTTTCCTGCCCAAGTTGACTTGTGAGCATGTGTGAGGCCACGATAGGGACTAACAGTGCTATTTTGCTTTTATTTACTCCAATTTATTTGTTCCTGTGAAAACCCCTATAAAAACAAATTGTGAGGACAAACAATGGAAACCTTGCCATCTCCTTCTTGCCAGAGCTTTTATTTTCCACATTATCAAATGTTTTCATCAGTGGAGCTCAGCCCATTCATTCAACTCTGTGAATCACAACCCAGATCATATTGCATTGGGGGTGGAGGGGTGGGAAGAAAGCTATGCATTGACTGTGTCAGGAAAGAAAGAAGGGGAAAAGGAGAGGGTGGGGGCTGGGGGGGAGAGAGAGAAAAGATAAGGAAGGAACGAAGGAAGGAATGAAGAAAAGAAACAAAGAAAAGAAACAAAGAAGGAAAGAAAGAAAGAAGAGAAAAGAAAAAAAGAAGAGAAGAGAAGAGAAAAGAAAAGAAAAGAAAAGAAAAGAAAAGAAAAGAAAAGGAGAAAAAGAAAAGAAAGGAGAAAAAAAGAAAGAAGGAGAGTCCCTACCATCCCGTCCCTTTGACACTTACAAACAAGTCTGTGGTCCTTTGTAACACTCCAAGATGAACACTATACCCCCAAATCATCAAGTAAACTAGAACTTTTGAAAAAGCAAGCTTGCAAGTCTATAATATAATTTTACCTTCGTCCTCTTTTTTTTTTTGCCCCCTTCCCCAAACAGGTATCCATGTCAAAGGAGAACTCTTGAGTTGGGGGTTTGTTTGACCTAGGTCATGCAAAGGTCAAGCTTTTCACCAGTTGTTAACACAAAGCTTCTAGCCAACCCACCCTCCAGATCTGGCTACACAGTCTATTTCCATCTGCAAATGCGCTATGCACGTTGGATTTTTCTCAGCTTTGCAGGAACTAACAATCCCTTCACTGTGAAGTGGTCTCAGTGACAAATAAATAGGTCAAACACTCTTCGGTGAAACTGTGGGAGCTGAATTTGCCAAATAGGGAAATGTAATGGATTTTGACTTTTTCATTTTTAAAAAGGCTTTTTAAAGTATTATTTTAAAACCAGTTGAACAGATCGCTTTATACCTTTATTGAACTTCAAGGGATGCTGTCTTTTAAGCAGTTTTATGCAATCCAAACTATATTTTTGTCTCTCTGAAAGAGATCAATATTTATTCAGATTGATTTTTAAGATTTACATGTGAAAAATAGATAAAATTGGATCAAATATAAACCAAAACTAATTCTGTCAACTCCCATGAAAGTCAATAAAGCCAAAATAAATTTAGCAGATTTCATCTACCTGCATTTGAGAATTGTTTTACTTCATTATTTCTTATAAACTTACTGAGCAGAAATTTGCTTAACTCTTATCCAAGCTTCTCTTACTGAAACAATAAGACTCTCTATGGAATATTTTGCACTTGAATATTATCACCAGGATAGCATACGGCAAACTAGCAGTAGGCAGTTTATCTTCATCCTCTTTGTAAGCTAAAATTAGCACAATGCTTTTGCAGCATTCTACACTTGACTCGGCCGGGGTGATATTCCCCACAATGCCATGCTTGTTCCACATCCTGCTCCTTTCCAATATTTAAGCAAATTGGTTGAAGGTTTATATTAACAGTCACAGATACATTTTAATGCAACAAAACCCCAAAGTAACACCCACGATGAAAAGTAAACCAGCTAGGTTAGGAATCAACCTGAAAAAAAAACCTTCCTTCATCTGCTTCCTGAAATATATAGTGTTTCAACTACAAAGTAGTTCAAATGTTTACAGAGGCTAATTGTACCAAGTGGGATATATATATATATAAGGCTCCAAAAGCAAGACCCAATTACCTTCTTAGACAACTAAGGCTTATTTTTCTACTTGTTTACCATATTCAGTTTTTCTTGGTAATGCGTTCTTGATGCTAAAAATGCATTGTTGCTGAGAATTAAGTATGCACTTTGAGAGGATTAAATTAAGGTGATCCGCCAATGGAAGGAGCTTACTCTTCAAACAGGAAAGCAGCTACTGGCTAGCTCTTTGAAAGGATTACAACACAAACAATGATTTTAAAAACAATGGTGGAGGTTCAAATAATACATCCCTTTTAGCTGGCCTGTAGCAGTGTAATCTTCTCATCAAATAGTTAAAAACAAAAAACTTGAGGAAGAATTAACTTCAGAGAAGATTGGCAGGTAAGCAGCTGAGGGATATTTACATTAGGAACAGAAATAACCTCTATCTCCTCCTGTACGCTCCCCACTTTTAACGTCATCCATTAGGGCAGATGTTGTACGAACAAGATTTCGCTGGAAATTTCACTAATCAATATCAGACTGAAGTTTCTATTTCTTTGTGTGCTGGGACAGAGGTACTGCGGCTTGTTATCAACAGATCAAAGCCAACAGGACAAACAAATGCTGATGCTGTCCCCCAGTTTGTGTCAGTAGATAAAATTCTTCATCATTTCTTGGAAGGAAAAAAAATAATGTCTCAAAAGCTCATTGTATATCTGACCTAGTCACATTATTCTCTGAAGTATACATTTTATCAAAGGGAAAAGAAATGAAAATCCTCTCTAAACCCTGTAAGGATATTTCATCCCTGGTCCACCTAAAACAATATTTCACTTGACATAGTATCTTACTCCATCTATCCCGGTTATTCCTGACCCATACCCCTCCCCCGACACAGATAAAAAAATGTACGGGGGGGGAGGGGCAAAATATAAAGCAGTTATGTATTTCACACCTAATTCAAAAGATGATGTGCACTTGGACCTTTTCAGCAACATCTGTATCTAAAAGAATCAAATCCACGGCACTACTTTGTGCCCAGATATTCTGAAAACTCGGATTTCAGGGATGGTCTACCCTTTTTGATTGCTATTATCAATGCTAAGTCCTAGATTCAGATTTTCTTCTCACAGACCATGAAATTATGTGTTCACTAACCCTCTGCAAATTTCAATCTATATGTAAAATGTTTATTGCAAGTTCTTTATTCCATCTAGTTTTATACGCAAAGTTTCAACTTGGTTCTTAGAATTTCAGAACTGAAGGAAAACATTTCAATCATCTAGCCCAACGTCTTTTCTTCGCAGGGCACATTTCATCTCGGCAAGGTTCCGCAAGTTGTCTGGCCCACAGCAGAGGGCTCATAAATTGGCCAGCGGGGGTGGCACCCAGCACCTGTGCTCTTCCACCCACGGTGGTCCTCCGGGTCCACCACGCAGCTCAGCGTAAGACACTTAAAAGTTCCCAGCGTGCACATAAACGAGTATTTAAAGTAAGTTTTGGTCACCATGAGCTAATTCTCACATGGAGCCAATCACAACTGCATTTCCCGAGGTTTCAGCGTTTGTTTCCATGACACCAAAATCGGTGGTGCAAGGCTTCGATGGGGGGACTCAGGTATCAATGAGTTACCATACAGTATCACACATGTGAGTGAACCCCGGTGTGGAAACAAAGCCACCACAGCCAAGTGTTAACAAGTGTTGAAATGGAATGGTAGGTTATGGGCATTTGTTCCGTGTTTCTGTATGCATGAAAAGATCCATACTAGAAAGTTTGGAAAATGCACGTCATATGTGGAAAAAGAGTCTCAAGGCAATGCTCTGGACAAGTCTTACCCTGTATTTTTCGTTTTCTACATAACATCTTTGGCTTTGGAAGTGAAAGGCACCGTGTTGTGCTACGAAAAAAAACAGTCTTCCCCACACGCAGAAGGAACTCCTCTCTTTAAAAGGAGCTATCAGGTTTGGGGGTTGGGAAACCACCTCTACTCCCTCGAAAAGGAATGGGTTTGCAACCGAGGCTTCAAAGCTCATTACAGTGTCAAGACAGAGTGGATAGAAACAAACTAAAAGTCAAAATAGAAATGAACTCCCTACGTTCTCATCGTGACTAGGCTACAACACTATACGTACAAAAGGAGGAAAAGAGAAGACACGAACAAGGAGGCGGGGCCAGGGAGAGAGGGCGCGCAGCCCTGCCGGTCCCTTCGCTGGAGAGAGAAGCAGCAAAGCTGCTTGGCTGTAAGCAATGAGGACCTGCCTGCAAGCCTAGTCTCCCCTCCCTCGGACTTCCTAGGATCAGCATTTCCACCCACTGTTAGCAGACAAGCCGTACTGGGAACCCGATTTCACCAACTGCAGCTGCTGTACGCCTAGTCCTCAAGCTCTGTATACTACTTGGTAAAACGTATCTGTCACACTAAGAATTATGTTCCTCTGTGTGAAAACTTACCGACAACATGGCCACCTGAAATTCAAAGGCCTAATACTGCCCAACAGCTTCATCAAAAACCGAAGACTATTATGATGATGAGGCTGAGACCAGAGCTGGGGGAAGAGACTTTGTTGGAGCGTAGATATGGCCACCACCCCGACTGGGCTCCTTCAAGACGGTGCCACCTAGGTCCTCCAAGAGCACAGCACCCGAGCCCAACCCGACCAGCCACAAGAGGCATGGATGCCATTCAGCGCGTCACTTTGGCTGGCACTGCTGTCCTCCTCTGCTCACAGACCCCTTAACACGTGGTGCGGAAATAGCTCTAGCTGTCGTTAAAAAGGATCCAGTGGACCAGTGGCCTTCGGGGAACCACAGTGCCACCTGCAAACTAAGTCTCTTCTTACTCATTGAATTTTGTATCACCACCTCCTGAGCTAAACGAAACGAAACAAAACTAAACTAAACTAAACAACTAAAACTGACAGATTTACAACTTGGGAGTGACAGGCAATAGCAAGGAGTCCTGTAGGGGTGACGTACCCGCCAAGTTTAGAATGCCCTCCATCCTGAAACAAAAGGGCAAATAAACACCCCCCATTGCAAAGACACACTTCAGAACAGTGCCAGACCCTCAGTTCCTCGTTACATCACCACCCACGCTCAGAAATGCGCGCCAGTCCTGGCCAGAGTCTCTCTTTTTCATCGAGAAAAACAAACCAGATGATGACGGCGGTGGGGGTGGGGGAGGGGGATGATGACACAGCGCTGTTAACAGATGTACAATGTTCATCCTGTGGGCACTCTTCTAAGTTCAATGTATCAACTCGTTTGGTCTCCTCAACTGCCCTATAAGTAGGGGCTAATATTACCCCCATTTTATCATGAGTTTAAGTTGTTCTTCTACCAAAAGAAGTGGAAACTTAAGTCATTTTTTCATAGGGAGAGACCAATGTAAGCTTGCTTCAGATCTGCTCACGCACTGAAACCAACCTCGTGCCCGGAAATGAGGAAGAACATCCACTGGATTGGATGAAAAAGGAGGTAACTCCCAAAGAGAACAGTATCAGGAAGTATGTTTGTCCCAGAAGTTTCTTAATTCAGAAGTGAAGGGGGCAATGAACACTGAACTCTAAATTCCCCGAGGCCAGGAATTGGTCTCATTCATCTTTGTTGTCCCAGGATTTAGCACAGTGCCTGGTATACAGGAGGTCCTCTGTGAGTGATGAGTGAGTGGGTGAGTGAGTGAGTGAGTGAGTGAATAAAATATAATGCTAAACAGTGCCTGAATAAATGAATGAATGAAATATAATGCTAATCAGTGCCTGATCACTTTCTTCTAAAGTGCCTTCATAATTTTATCCTCTTCTCTCTTCCTTATGAGAGACAGAGGACTGGTAGATGCATTTCAGAAATAAATGAACCCAAAGTGTTCAGTTCTTGGTCAATTTTCACTTAAAAATGGACATGTCGATGGCTGATGGCTGCCCTGCTATGAGATTATTGGTATAAGGCTCACAAACTAAGTTAGGTGGATACATTTCATAAACTGAAAGCATGAAAAATGTATTATTTGTTAGAAGACTTTTTCACCATCACCTGGCATTGCACATGGCTCATAGTAGGTGCTCAACAAATACTTATTAAATAATGGAAGACGAAAACGAAAGAGCCGCATGTCACTGATCCTCTACAACTTCACTCACAAGAGGGCCTCTGAGAGGCTCAGAACAGTCGGAGCCAAGCTCGGTAGCAGGAATGAGAGCAAGCTCAGGTACAAATGCCCTTTATTTCTTTAGGTTGGACTTGGAAAAGGTACATCCAACTCCCCGTCAAAATAAATTATATTGTCGGCCTTATGGAGAAGTACCACTGTTGGGAATAAAGAGCGGACCTGTGCAAATCAAGCCAAGGGTCCCCAACTCTTGAGCCCCTCTTCTCTCGGCTCCTTCCCCCCGCCCCGTACCCCAGGTCACAAGCCAAGAAAAGGCAGTGTCATTGCTGTCATCCTGCTCCTCTGAAATAGGAACCTGGATTAGCTCTGGCTGGCTGAGGCTCAGCTCAGATAAGTCCAGGGCAATGCTGATAGGCAGCGGGAAGGAATTTGAGGAAGTGACAAGAAATGCCACGTCACCCACCAAAAGAAAACTCTCCCACAAAGTGGCTTAGGAGGTGACTACAGAGCCACTGGTGCTCAGAAAAATGCAGATAAACGCAGGAGTCTTTCTCAGCAGCAGGATAGAGAGCCAGCCACAAACAATTCCCGTCTTTGCCACATCCTTCAGTGACTACCGGGAGGAATGCAGAACATGCTCCTCCCACATCCCCCCTCCTGCAGCCCACAGGAGCCTGAGCTGAGAGTCTGCGTGCCCTCCCTCCGCAGAGGCCCAGACACCCAAGATAGCAGACGCGTCTCTGTTCATTTCTAACGTATTAACCAAAGAATCACCAGTAATCCGAAGGATGTACCTTTTTTTTTTTTTTTTTTTTTTTTTACAAAGATTCTAGGTTATAGACTTTCTGTCTCAGGGAAGGGTATGCACCATGTCAGAAATAAACTCTTCCTAATTTCATTCGCCAAATAATGGACATCATAATAATCCACAGTGGCATCTGTCATTGCAAAGATTTCCACTGTTCTTCACAAAAGTTTCATAGGAAAGTGGAAGTCAGCAAGTAGTTATTCTCCAAAGAAATTCACATGGAAAGGAGCGGGGCCAGCAAAGAAGCCTGGGAAGAGTGGACGTTTCTGTCATTGGGGCTTTTTAAAAGACAGATGAAATTCCTTATTGGTTTTTATATAGTATGGCTTTCTTTACTAATATTTTAAAACCATTCGAAGGACCTGTTCTCAAAAAAAAAAAAATGTATACAAAACTTGCCTGAGATATTTTCACAAGGAAATCTGTGCTTTGAAAAATAATTGGAAGGTCAATTTTTTAAAAATCCAGTCTGTATAATGAACACTACCAGTGACTACTTAAGGCATGTTGGACGAACTCTCGGCTTGGATATCTACTGGATAAATCTCACAGCCCAGTGTGCTAACCATCTCCGCAAGAAATTCTGGCTTACGTTCTGTGATCTCAAATTGTCCTGCAATGTCTATCCAGAGAGAAATCTGAGTCCCTAGTGTCCCAGAGGTTTCATAAGGGCCACAGTTGTCGGCCGACCAGATTTTCATCCTGGGTGGCCAGGGACATATTTCAATACCGCACATTTTTTGCTCAGTATTCTTTGAGAACGCACCAAATAGAAAATGATTAAAATTACATTTACTCACTCTCGCATATTAGCATCAAATTATTAGTTATATTAGTGGCTTACATTTACATTAAACTTGCAAATGATATGGACCTTATTTCCATTCTAGGAGCATCTTAATTTTTTTTCCTTGCATGCATATCTAATCATTTGCTTACCTCTTATCACTCCGGAAACCTACAGTTTTAATTCCATGGATTTCCACAGGGCAAGAATCTAGGCCACTGTTTATGCACAGAAATCAATTCAGCCATCACCACACTACGCATCAAAACAACGTTTTAAGAGCAAAAGTTGAAGCCAGTGGCACTGAGCCAAAGCACCTCTCCTCAAAAAGAAATGCAGCGGGATTTTTAAGGGCAAATAGGACACATGGCTGAGGCTTCGTGCCTCACCAAGACGTGGGAGTCCTTAAAGGCCCCGAGTTGTTCAGTTCCAGTCTGGGACTGAAGACTTGGTGCCCCAAGGAAAGTGCTGATAGCCATCCCCTCCCCAAACCCCTCCCCCAGCACTTCTGTATTGTCCCACGTACAGACAGATAGTCACCAGGTCAATTTTCTCTCTCTTCGCCCCGCGTGACATCCCTAACCAATGACGTTTAATGCTTTTAATGAGAATCTGAAAGAGCGTTTTGGCACCATAAGCCTACTGCATTTTTACAAGAACTGCATCTCTGAACCGCAATATGACGTTAACATGATAGTTTCAAAAGAAATCGTATTACTAAGTGTCATAAATCACAGAAACATCATTTACTTCTTCTAGAATTGTCTTCAATCTGCTACCTACCTACCGTATTCGTGTTAATCTCTGCAGTTGTATATTAAAGCCATAAAAAGTCCGCCCCCACGCACACCCCATATTTTCTTCCCCCAGCTCAAAGCAAGGGGAACTAAGAAAATCTGGCCTAGGGTACGCATGTCTACGGCTGTTTCCCACAGCGCCTAGGGCATTTTCCTCTGGGAATAAAACATTTTCCCTAAACTGCTGTTTATAATCCCTTATCAGCCACACAGCAATAGAGTCATCAAGTCCAATCTCGTGTGGAAAAAAAGTCAAGGTCAACAAGTACTTGCATTTTTGTTTATCTTTGGCTGAAATTGCTACTGACGTTCAATCGGGTAATAAACATGAGGTCTGTCGAACGTTCCCAACGAACAGGTGATCCAGAAGCTATCTCAAAACAAGGCCACTGCCAGGTAATCAAACAATCCTGTTAGAACAATTACGATTTGAGTGCATTTATTTACGGATGCAAACACCAGTCAACTCTGGGTGAATATTGCCGTCCCATTCCCACCGCCGGGCAATGAGAGTGCGGAGGTACAGGAGGGCTCCTGCTCGACTTCCTCACCAACAACACTGCAGGTGCTCCCACAGGCGGAGTGCCATCCACAGAGAAGGCTCTCCCCTCTTACCTTTCCTATTTAAAGGGGATTTTACGCAGCTCGACACAGGCAGGTCCTTTCCTGTGCCACCCAGGTCCCTGAGCCCAGTTGCCTCTCTCTGCCTGAAAGCCAATTCCACGGTCATGGGTGTGTGTGTCTCTTTGGAACGACCGCATTATTCTTCTCAGCCAGCATGGTTGGCACGTTAGAAAATACCTCATTTTAACGTGAAAAGGGGTAGGATTTGTTCAGCACGTTTAATTCCATGGAGCCAGATAGATATTTGGAATAAAGGCCGCATACTTCTTTCCAACCCATCATGAAATTCACTGATATCAACAGGAGTTATGTGTTTGGACCCGGATGGACATGGCTCCATGCCACATTCGACTTACAGGTTAAAAATAGAATCTGCTCCAGCTGCAAAATAAGGCACGTTAAACTTACTGCCTCCATTTGAAATATGAAAATCCAATCTAAGGGCTGTGGCGGCTGCCCAAGACAGTGGCCCTGACCCACATAATGCAAACCCACCGCCTCCACTTCCATTTCGGCAAATGGACTCAAGGAACATTCCTGGGGCCTGAAAGTGCAGCTTCCACTAACACCCCATCGTTTAGCAGAGCAATTCACGTTGTCCAAAGCCGATTCCTTTCCTATCAAGAACATGAGGACATCTGGAATTGAAGTGAAGGATAATCCTTCTAAAAATACACAAACCCACATCCTGAGAAAGAACGTAAAGACCAAAAACAAATGCGGACTCGCAAGATGAAGCGCGCTCTTTTTACAGACAACTGTCAGTGTTGACATACTAAGTGCAGGTGATACTGTTGTTGGTAAAAAAAAAAAAATACTGTTTCAGTATTTTAAAAAATGGCCCTTCCTTCTTTAACATTCTGGCAAAAACGCGAATGTAAGCAGAGCTGTATCAGCAGGCGCAAGAGTGTTTTATTTCCAATCCTGAAGTCCAATAAGCCTTGAAGATGCTGCATGCAAAGAAAACTCAGCAGCCGGGGGGTGGGAAGGCCGAGGCGCACCGGGGTTGGAATCCGCTGGGAGTCTGCGAGCACCAAGGCCCATGAAGCAAAACATCTCTGCAAATACTCAGGAAACGTTCATCAATCAGTTGTCAAGCAAAGGGGGAAGTCACCTTATTTTCAGAGTAGTAAACTGATGAAATGAGTCACCAAATTCCCAGGGTAGTGCGGCTGGCCTCTTCCTTTCCACTGGGCCCCGGTCCCCACAGAGCCCGAACCCTCTCCATGGGAAGGAAGGGTGGCGGGGAGAGAGGGGTGGCTGGACTTCTTCAAGCCACCCTCAGGAAAGGCTGGAAAAACTGTTACATGTGTCCAGCAGGGCGGTGAGGTAAAAGCCACAGTCAGCAAGGACCAGCTATATGGTCCCCATATCTAGAGAGGTAAAGCCACACGTAGGAAGACAGAAAGGACCCCAGTAGGGACCTGGGGTCTGCACGGCAGCTGTCTGAAACCAGCGCATGATCCTCATCAGCCCCCCAAACCCCCTGTTCCGCAGACCCTCAATCTCTCAACCGGGTCCAGTCTCCTTCTCGAAAGCTTTTCCCTGCAGCCTCTTCCCTGCTGGGTCCCGTCCTTCTCCCGCTCGTTGGTCCCTCCTTCTCTCGGCTCTGACCCTGACACAGCTCGAACGTTTCCAGGGGCCCCCCACTGCCTCTCAGACCAACTCCCAACTCCCGAAGACAACGCACACGACCCTTTGCGCTCTGGCCCCTGCCACCCACCGGCCCTTCCTCGCACACTCCTGCCTCCCCACACCTGTTCTCTGCTCACGCCGAGGCAAGCCCTGAGCCTCCGAAGTGTCGTGCTTTCTCCTTGTCTTGCTCCTTCACACAAACTGCTTTGTCTCACAGCTCTGCTGCGACTCCGTGCATCCCAGACCTCCATCACAGACCCAGCCCTCGGACGAGCCGGGCAGGGGGCTGGGGGGCCGGGAGTGGCTTCCTGGAGCGCTGGGGGGTGGGGGGACCCAGATCCGAGTCCCACTCAGGGGCGACGAAGGTGCCTGACGTGGAAGGGCGGGCGCCGGCGCACCTGCACCAGGCCACGGCCTCAGGTGGGCCCGTTTGTTAGGGGCCATTCCTCTGCCTCCGAACTACACTGAGCCTACTCAGTGCCCTGTGTTACCTGCCTGCCCCTCCCCTGCACTGCCCGCTTCTTCATTCCAGGCACGGCCTCTCTCACTCCGAATTCTTACATCTCGCCCTGGACTGGCACACAGTGGACACTCAATTAATAACACTCATTAAGTTAGTGAATAGGACTATTTCTCTCTTTACCTCCAATACCTTCGGGAGCATTCCTCTCAGAAGCTTTAAATCCATAATATTGCCCCAGCTGGTGTGCCTCAGTGGACTGAGTGCCAGCCTGCAAACCGAAAGGTCACCGGTTCGATTCCCAGTCAGGGCGCATGCCTGAGTTGCAGGCCAGGTCCCCGGTTGGGGGCATGTGCGAGAGGCAACTGACTGATGTATCTCTCACACATCGATGTTTCCCTCTTTCTCCCTCCCTTTCCTTCTCTCTGAAAATAAATAAATTAATTTTAAAAAACCTTTTAAAATAAATAAATAAATACATTCATAATATCAAGGCGTACCTTTTATTTGCACTAAATGTATCCTTCTCACATAAGGGGGTGCTCCTGGTGCTGGGATGTGGTGAACCCGATACCCGTAACACACTGCCATCTCCAGTTTCAGGGGTTGAAATCTCATTCCCTCGGACCCCCCGCGTTGAAGACTGGCACCTGCCTCTCACCTCGGCATCGTCCCAGCTCAGCCCCTCATTCTAACCACCTCCTCTCTGAGTGTTTCTGGCTCCGCTGGCCCTGACTCGGGGACGTCACCAGAATGACAAGGGCATGCTCACTTGCATTCCCAGCCCCCAGGCAGAAGGAGGAGAGGCTGGAGACTGGACTCGACCCACCATAAGATGGTCAGAAGGAGACAGAAATGCGAGGAAAGGCCCACAGCATCACCAAATCATCGGCACCCTGGCTCACGCTAACACGGGCTGTCATCGGTTTCGACCATGGGAATCAAGACTGGCTTAGAGCCCTGGCTGGTGTAGCTCAGTGGATTGAGCAGGGCCTGGAAACCAAAGGATCGCGGTTCGATTCCCAGTCAGGGCACATGCCTGGGTTGCAGGCCGGTTCGTGGCAAGGGATGCACGAGAGGCAACCATACATTGATATTTCTCTCCCTCTCTTCCTCTCTCCTTCCCTTCCCCTCTAAAGATAAATAAATAAAATGTTAAAAAAAAATAAGATGACAACTTTCTTTAAAAAAAAAAAAGACTGGCTTAGATACCTGCAAGTTAACGTAACAATGGCGGGAATATGACTCAGGCGTCTGGTCAGATTAGTCAGTCAAATATCTGTCAGGCACCGTTTGCAGCCCTGTGCCAGGTGAGGGGAAAGCCAGAGGGGCCCCACAGGTGTTGCTGCAGACGTCCTCCAAGGCCATGCCCCGGATCCCGGGTGAGGACCGTTTCTCTCAGGTCTTTATGCCAGGAGAAGGGCTTCTCCCGAGCAAACTCCGTAACCCTTGTAGCTAATCATATTTCACTCTTCGTTTGGGCTGCCAGGAAGCTCAGAGCCGAATTAAGTGCCTACTTCCATCAACCGTGCATCTGCACGTCATCTTACGACGCACATTGTTTTGTGTCACCTTATGGCTGACCTCTTGTTCATTTTCCTTTCATTTGAATTTCTTTATCTACTTATTTTTATCTTACTGTATACGTATACTTTTGTTACGTTCCTTAAATCTTTTCTTAGAATGCAGAGAAGAATATGTAAATGCATTTTTAAGTAAAGATACATCCTTTTTTTCCTCAGGTATCAAAGTACCAAAGAGTGTCACGCTGTCCCTGTCCTGCTGGCATAGGTGCACGGTAATCGGGGCACAAAGCGAAGACTCGGTCCCCAACAAATGAAATATTTAAAGAAACAGCATCATTCATACTAATAATCTAGCAATGAGACTACCTAGTGGCAACTTCAATGTTCGCTCTTTAATTTCCGCTTTCTTAAAAATATGTGGTTTTAAAAAAAAATTCAGATTTTCTAGGCAAGGTCATGTTCTCTTTTCCTCCTAATGTGGAAATAAGGAAAAGGAAGTTCTACGTCTTTCGATTCCTTGGTGGGAAACAAGACAATCTATGTCTAGGAAGGAATGCATATGGGTTGATGTTGGTAAATGGGGGAAAGCCAAAGCTAATTTTACTAATCAAACCGAATGCTTTTAGGTTAAGTGATTACAGAAAACTATCTGCAAGGCTGAACTAATCCAAAAAGCCAGACACTTGAGCAAAACCCAACTTACCAACTACACTTCTGGGACCAATCAATATAAGAGGTAGACAACGCCTACCCCTTTTTAAGGAAAATGCTTGGCATAAATTTACTGTTTGGGTTAGTTTTTGCTAGGCCAACAGCCAAAACCTCTACCACTACCCTTAATTAGTGCTAGCATTCACAGGGGAGAGAGACAGATTCAGGAGCACAGCTAAATGTCACATCTCAGGGGATGGAAGCATGTCTGCTGCTGAGAAGGGCATACGGCATAAAAGCACCCTCCCAGGGAAGCTTAGCTACTCCTGCCACGGAATTCATTCTTCCCCTTACCCTAAGACCCCTCAAAAGATACTAAAATGCCGCCACCAGCCCCCACCCACCCTTTATCGGAAAGCCCTTCAGGACCAGACCACGGAAGCCAGGTGGAGGAGTAGGAAGAACAGGGAGTTATATGGGCGGCCTGATTTAAGGTACAAGGTTAAACCCATCTACCACCACCTTCTGAGAAGGGCCACCTGTTAAATCTTTCCTTGAGTCCTCCTGTTCAAATGCATCTCCAGAGTCTGGACAGGTGAGACCTCAGTATCTATTCACATTTTGACAGAGACTGCCATGTGCGATTAGCCATCTGGCACCCAGAAGACATCAGTCCTGAGGGACCACAGTGCAATCACAATTTGAAAGCATGAGAGGGCTCCTGATCCTCTTTAATAAATAATTATCCATCAATGGCCATGTGCCCGTAACTATGCTGGGCACAGGAGATTTAAAGATGAAGACTCGCGCCTTCCCCGGAGCGTCCTGGGGAGGCTGATGAATGAAAGGCTCATTTCAATATGTGACAAAGGATAAGACACTGGATACCATGACAACACAGAAGAGGGTCACTTCCTCCAGTCTGCAGGTTCACAGAATACTTCCTGCAGATGACACACTTAAGTTTAGAAGTTTTTAACCTGGGCTACATAGACCCTCCCCTCTCCTCACAGGGTCCATGGTTAGAATTCAAAAGACCCCACATACTTGCAAGGGAAAAATCTGCATTTTCTTCTCACTAACCTCTAATTGGAATTAGCATTTCTTTCAAGTGTGTATCCAGGTAACAAACCGAAGAACTATCAGCAGGACCTATGACTTTGTCACCAATGAAAATCATATTTATACATCACAGTACAGTTGTCACAAATACCTTAAAATGTCATTTACATTTACCACTATTTCAAAAATGTAGACAATAGAATTACTGCTAGAATTTTTCATTTAATGCATATTTAACAAAGTATTCATATCACTGTATAAAAATTTGATTTTTTGAAAGTGTTCTGATACTTGGATTTCAATACAATCACTTTCTCTGCTCATCCTACATATTTTTTTGTAAGCATCAGTAAGAATATTACTCTGACAAGGTTTCAGTTGGCTTCACTACACTGCCAAAGGGACCCCCACCACCCTCAAAACGTTAGGGTGACTAACGATGGAGAAAGCAATGATGACACCGGTGGTCAGACTGCAGAGGCCCTGGGAGGCCACATGGCTGTGTGGGAAGATGGAACCAGGTTCCCTAGTGGAGGCTATAGTTCAAGGGTCGTCTCCCGGGGCCCCGTAGATGCTGAGCCTCTGTGGTAGTCAGAGGACCAAGTCGGAGGTGCCCTCTGCAGGTTGGACCAAATACCTCTCACCTGGCATGTCGGTCAACACCTCTGACCACAGGGCTCACCAAGTCTGGGTCATTGGTATGTTGTAAAATGAATACACTCAGCTCCCTAAGAACTCTCAGTAGTTAGTGAATATTTTACTTACATATGCTTGATGTTCTTGGTGGTATGCACAGAATTCCTGAGGGCAAATGCTATAACCTCCTCATTTTATAGTCTCACACAGAGCACCTGCCATACATAAGTGCTTAATACATTTTTGATGACTTGACTAGAATGTATAAATTTACATTTCCCGGCTTAAATACAACTCATGACAATATTTTGGCCCATCTGCAGAAGCAATTATGATTCTAGGCTCTTTTTATCTCCTTGGGTTATATTAAGTGAGTGCTTCCCTAAAATTAACTTCCTCTCTTCGGCTTTGCCAAGAACGACACCGTGTGAAGAATCCACCGCCCGAGACAATGGATTCTCTCCTGGTTTGTTTTCTGGGGGAGAAACCGAAACGCACGTTTAAGCTGTGCCAGGCTATGTGTGGTGGCCCTGGAATGCCTAGGACGGCTGACCTGGAAAACAAGCTATTGCTTAGAGTATAAAGCCCCGTGCAGAATCGAGAGAAGAAGAGAAGGTGCAAGAGAAAAGAAAGGTCTTACTTAGAAAGTGAACTAAATAATGACACAGTAAGATCTGAATTTCCAAAGCTTAGATCACCATTTTTCTTATTTATGGAAGGCAATAAAATGCATGCTGTGAATATGAATACATTCTATATGGGATGCATTTGGGGGAAATACCTCACAATCTGAGAAGGGAAGAACTGAGCCTTCTGAACCAGTAAACTTCCGAGTCCGCTGTAACAGAAAATATATTCCGCTCTCGCTGAAAGGCTAATGCTACACAGACAGGGAAGCTTCCTCTAATTTATGCAGACTGAGTGAAACTGAAAAGCAGATACCTTAAAAAAAAACCTTCCATATCTCCTGACTGCAGAGCTAAATGATGAATTGACATAACATCATAATTCATACAATTCTTTACCACACCTTTTTAAATTTAAAACTATCGCACGATTCTTGAGACACCAATGTAATTACTTCCGGGAAAGTCAGAGAACTGGTGTATAATTTCAAAGGTTCCGCCAGTCACACCAGAGTTGATATTTCTTAGGGAACAACGACAACAGCAATACCACCAACCAAATGCCAACCCATCGCACGCAAAAAAAACACAACCCGGTATCTGCACAGGAGTCAGTGGCAACCGTCAGCAGCAAAGTCTCCACCACATACATGGTAACGTGGCGAACCAATGGGAAAGCAGAACTGTGTCAAGTTCCAAAAATTAGAGCACAAAATGTGTGATACGCTATCTAAACCAGGAGTTCGCACGTAAATAAGAAAGAGCAATCAACAGAAAAATATAAGAAAATGACCCTGCTGACTAATGCTCTGTCTTTTCCAATCGAGGGCCAGACCTATTCAAGCCCAATCACGTGAGGACGGAATCAGTAAAGGTCAATCAAAGGCACGCTCAAACTCCGCCTGTCGAGCTGACCTTCAGCGCTTGTGACAAATTGCTATCCGTCAATGTCAACTAATGACAGTAGCTCTTTGGCTAATCAATTGTTCTAAAAATGATCAAGAAAACTACTCACAGGCCTGCTCATTTTCACATCAATGCCTGTGAAGTATGAAAAGCTCATTTTTTTTTTGAGTTTTTAATAAGCTCATAAGTAAAGCAGTTACTTGGTAACAGAGGTCACCTTACAGAAAAAGATGGAACTTTTGTCTGCTTTTCACATATTCTTTTATTACCATATTACAGTAAAAACATGCCATGAATGTGCCGGAGGGCCCCATAACAAAGTAGGTGACACCTCATCCACCTTGGAGACAAATACTTTTGTGTTAGAAGGAACTCTATTTGGGAGTAAACACTTTCAAAGGCGTTTTTCAGTTCAGATGAAACATAATGACCTCAAGTTTACCAGAGATACGGCCTAACAGCGAGAAAATGCACTTTCCGTGAAAACCCTTATGGCCAAGTTCATGCCCTGAAATAGGCAGTTACTACTTTTAGATGATGGAGCTGTTTTTCTTTGTTTTAAGATGACCTGCTTTCACGATGCTGAAAGTCAAAGCAAATGGAGAACAGAAAAAGTCACTCACACCTGATGAGTCGGTGAGGGGAAAGGTGGGTCTGGGGTGGGGTGTTCCGGGGAAAACCAGCCCCTGTCCATTCACCTAATTCCACGCGCTGCGTAAGCTAATGACAGGAGCCTCTGGATAACGGGCGTTTGCGGAGTATAGTAACTTCCCTCCTTTATCGCACCTGACTTTTCCCATCAGGAAACCATTTCCCTGCTCTGCCTGCCACCGGCGCGCAGAAGCCACCCTCTCATTTGGAACCCCACGGTGAGTGTGACTGAGGTAGCACACAGGGCTGCCACGGTCCGGAGGCCAAGGCCTGTGGTCACAATCCGATATCACTTTTCCTTTCTCGCCACTATAGATGCATTCTGGTGCCCCTGAAATATAAGAAGTTCCCTGAGAAGGACAAGAATTAAGAAGTCGGTGTGCACAAAAATAGCACATTCAACTCACTCCAGCCAACAGAAAAATGAAAAGAAAAAAAAAACCTGTTTGTTAAACATTTTTCTTCATTGTCAGGGTTCTTAGGTCATCCTAAAATTGTTTTTAAAATCAGTTTTTTTTTTTTTTTTTAAGCAAAGAAAAGAACCCATTTCTAAACAAGCAGCATTCACTTTGTGTTCTTTCATCTGAAAAACTGCAGATAACAGATTAGATCCTAAACCTGAGCTGCTAAGGTAGTTTTTCAAATTAAAATATCTTCAGTGGCCTCAAACACTCTCAAGTTGTCCATAGGAAAGAAATAAAGGAGGGAGGGCAACACTTAAGCCGAGCCATAATTGGAAGTATGTGAAAAATGAAGTGTCAGTTTGGTCAATAAAGGGCAAAGGTCAAGGGGAACTGCAGCCCAAACTCTGTGCAAAATGTGCTCATTAAGACATCCAATCAGAGTGCTCCTTCCCACCTATCCCATTATTCATCAGACAGCTGTTTCAAACGCCTGGGTTTGGGCTGTTATTACTTTTCTTCTTCATGTAAAAAGGCGAGCTGGTATATAAATCGCTGCTTAGTCATCTGGAACATAACATGGCCCTTCCCCTTCTCCTGGCTCCGCACCCCCTCCCGCCCAGCTCAGCCCACTAGCTTCGCAGGTCTGAAACAACCGCCTTGAGAGTCCCTGCAATAATAAATGGAACTGCCTTCTGCCTATAGGTTGCCTGGACTCACATAAAAGCTGGCGTGGAGGGGGATGGGGGCAGCAGGAGGCATTGCAACTATTGATACAGTATTAGAAAGAAGTAGCAGCGCTTTTCAATTGTCCCTCTTTAAAGAAACACACTGCTTTTGCCTTTTTTTTTTTTTTAAGAGGGAGCAAAATACAATGGTTGATCTGAGTCCTGCCCCCCAAAGGAGAAGTTCACTAGAGGGTTTTTGAGCTCGCAGTGACCACTCAAGTCCTTTAGGGTTGCCATGTTTTCCATCAGATTTCAGCGTGGTGATCATACTTTTTCTTTATCTCCACAAAAGTGGAAAGTGTTCTTCCAGAAAATTGCCCTTACTGGTTTTCTACGCCACCACTCTCAAGTCAATAAATCTGTGAATGAGTGAAATGGGATAGGCCCTTAATACATAATACAAATTAATCGTATCAGTCTTCACACCCCTCTGCAAATGTCTCAATCATCACTCTACTTAAGCGCACAGAAAACTAGACTCTCCCTGGCCAGCGGAGCACAACCCTCCTGAGGCTAACGCTGATCCCGTCTGTTTGAAGCTTTGTCACCATTACAGGGCACAGCGTCAGGACCAGTGCGGACACCGGGGGAGGAGTCATCCAACTGATAGCGGAAGGGATGTCCATCAAAGGGTCTGCTTTTCCATTCCTAGTCACACAACAGCACTTTGCCTCGTTAGGGGCTTGGGTTCTGGGGTCAGACTGCAAGGGTTCAAGTGCTAACTCTACCACCAATCAGAATATGACTTTGGGCAAGTCTCCTAACCTCTCTGAGCCTCTGAGATCTCCTTAATCAAGTGAGAGATGGAAATACACTGGCTGTCAGCCCTGAATGTGTTCCTTTAGTATTTTATAGCTATGATGTACTCATTCTCTTGACTTGGAACCAAAAAGGGCGAAGTGTCCCAACTCCAAATGTGGTCAGTCGTACACAAAGCTGCCTATGAGCTGTAGAATGACTGCCCCCACCCCCCGCCAACTCCGCAGGGAAGGAAGACAAAAAGGCACCGGATTTGCTGGGCGTTCCCCTACCCCCAACCACACGTTTCCCAGAGCAGGCCCTGACTGTGGCCATAGGGCAGCCACGCACAGTAGGACAAACCACACCCAGGACAGAGTCACAGGTATCTGCTGATGTCTACCGTGGCTTACGAGACTCTGCTTAGGGGTCCTGAAAACACCCCACCCTAAAGCAGCGGTAACGCCAAGCGACCACGCCCCCAGAGCTGACTCCGACAGTTACTCACTCTCCGGTATTTGTGCACTGTACTTTTTTCTTCTCTGAAATGGGAAAATAGCAAATAACTGACAGGGGAAAGTAAGGCCTCCATGGCACATCGCTGGAAGTGCTTTGGGGAAGTTAGAGAGTAGACGAAATCCATGCTGCGGCGACCGCGGCGGCGCCCTCACCGACACCTGTTAGCCTCCCTGCCCCCTGCCCATCTGAAGGAGCCTCACGTACAACAGCACCTGCCCAGCCGCCTGCAAGGGGCCACAAGGGCTCATAGCAAATGAAATCAGGTGTCCTGAGGAAGGGTTGCATGATAAACAATTTGATTTGGGGGAAAGATTTTTTTACGAAAATCATGAATAAACATTAAATCCCTGAAGAGAAATAATATACTTTGGATTTTCTTAATCACCTAGTTAATGTATGCTCTCTTGAAAATGCCCAAGATTCAATATTGCATTTTTTTATGCTTAGGTAAAAATTGTACTGAAACTACTCCATCGGTCACAACAGCCGGTACTTTGGCAAATTATCAGGCACTCAAAACCCCCAAATTGTTGAAACGCTAACTGGAAATTGTTCCTGTATATTGAAGTCTGTCAAACATTGCGAATTTCCTGGATGACTTGCTTTATTTCTTTACTTTGAAAGTCCAAAAGAACAGAACTTGGTTGAGATATATAGGCTGTTTTATGCCCACACTGGGCAGCAGGTAAGGTTATTTAACAGAGAAACAAAGCCTAGGGGATTCCTTTTTTTTGGACCACAGGTGCCATAATGAAGTGGTAAAAATTGAAAAGAAACAAGGAAAAAAGAAACGCAGCACAAATAATACAGTAGAGAAAGTTTTAAAATATGTATTACTCCTGTCTGGGGGGGAAGCACCTCTTTGGAGAAGTTCTTGACAGACTGAGTTATTTCTGTCTATTGGGTATGTATAAAGACATATTTATGGATTTATAAATCTTTTGAAGAGGGCTGTTATTTACCCAGTTGACTAAAATGGACTCAAACTGTGTAAATAACTATTTAGGACATGCACTGTGGGCCAGATGCTGGCACGGCTTACACACCCAGGCCTGCCAGAAGAGGCAGGCAGGGAGAACCTGGAAAAGCCACCGCGCACAGTTAATCCGCAGGCTGCACAAAGACCCGGCTCCACAGGTCTCCGGGATGAAGAAAAGATTTAGAAGGGTCGTGGTTGGCATGGAAATGCACGTAAGTTGTTGCAGCAACACTTCTAGGTGTCAGTCTGCACTTAGCAAGGAATAAATCACACCGCCAAAGACAACCCACAGGGAAGACTAAGGTGGGACTCCCAACGCCTGTGTTATCAAGCGACTGGAGGGGAGGAAGGCGAAATCAGCGCGGGGAGTTTCTACCTGCCCAGGGTGGAAGCAACTGACATCAGCTTTTCGGTGGAGAGACGAGGAAAGAAGGCGCAAAGACAAGAATCTGGTGCAAACCATCAGGAAACTGAAAGTTTAGGTCGGATGCTGTTACTAGGACCTCAAGCAACTCTTCGACTCAGCCCTAACCATTCTTCCCTCACCTGTCAGCTGGGGCTAGGCCCGTTTCATCTGCTGAGGCCCTTCCAATGAGATGATTTATGTAAAAATGGTTTTTAAAAACTAGGTGATGGTCTTTTACGAAAGATATAAAGAGAAACAATGTAAGTGGCACACTCTAGTGATGTTGAGGATCTACGGTTCTCGCTGACAATCAAATTCATGACCAAATTGGCCTTTGGAGAGAGCACTTGCTGAAGGAAGAAGAACCGTGCAAATTCCTAACTCCTTGCTATGACAAGTCAGAGGGGAAGAACTGGGATGAGGCGGTTGCCCTTTGAAAACCCTTGTACCCAATTCCGGCTAAGAAAGCGTAACGGAACTTAAAATTCCAGTCCATGGTAGCTATTCCCAAGCCTTCGAAGAGCAGGGGCTCTGCTGCCTGCCTGCTGGCGGATGATGCACTTTTTTAAAAAAGCCAGAAATGAAAGAGAAAAGGCAACAAACAGAGCCCTGGGCGGTGACCCCATGTAGCAATTTTTGGAGTACCGGAAAAAGAACGGAGGTTCCATTGACACCTTTTGGAAAACTCCTGGTGTCCGGCGAATCCTGAAAGTGGGGCTTTTCCCCGACAGCGCTGACGTCACCGAACTGCAGCGCGGTGAGCAGCCACGCCACCGCATCCCCATGCGCGCACCGGAGGGGAAAAGGGCCCTGCAGGTTTACGCTGCGTGCCGTTCTCCAGTAAAAGTCAGAGGGCAGAGGTTGCCTCTTCCCGTCCCAGCCCTGAGCCAGTTTACCGCTACGCCAGGCTCCGTCTTTACCAGACCTGTAGCCGCGGTGAAGTCAGCAACTTCACTTGGAACAGTAAAACGTCTCGAATGCTTCAGGTAAGGAAGCGAATCCCAGTCCAAGCAGCACTCATGGGCCTAAAAAAATTCAACTTTCCTGTTCTTGCTTTCAAATTAATCATGTTAAATAGACTACAGCTCCAGTTGGTAGAGACCACTTCAGCTTGAAAACAAAATTTTTTTGCTGTTCAACAGCATTCCAGTGAAACGTGATCGCCAAACCAGAGTTTCAAATATGTACCTACTGTGGGCTCAGAGGCGGCTTCAATAGAGCTGTCTTTTTCCGTTCGGCCAGGGAACACTCTTCTAAACTTGGGTCGCATTCATTGAACACAAAAGCCACTGCCGTCCATCTCATCGAAAGCAGTGGGAGACACCTGGATACTCATTCACCCTTTTGCTGAAGATTCACTTCATGCTTAAACCTTACTTCCTGCCAGCTGTGGTCCAATGGGTACCTCGGTGGACACCCAAATACACGCATGGGCGTGGGTAGTCAAAGAACAACACAAACCCAGTCGACCTGGTTTCTTTCCATTTCTTCCTGACTCCCTTTAGTCTGCCCTTGCAATGAAGTCAAGCCCGTAAGAAATTCAGACAAGTGAATTCAGAAGAATGGCTTCCACCCAGTGCAGAGGGACACCCAGCCTGGGTTTCTGAAAGGCCCAGGGCCTTCTAGGCATCTCAAGACATCGCTAACTTGGAATCCTCGTGAGTGTTTCTTCATGAGCCCTTCAAAAGCCTCTAAGGGCAAATAATAACAAGAGTTCTTAATTGTTCAGCATGGTATTACTAGCATGCTGTTCAGGAACATTCCAACTTCCGGTTCTCCAATCGCCCGCAGTCAGTTCACCCACCCATTTTACGGAGGTGGCCAGGTGACTGGCAGTTAGGCAGCTGGAATGGCAGGGAAGAAGAAAAGGACAGGGGGGCTGAGTAAGATGAGCCGGTTCTCCTATTTCATGGGATTTATGTTCCAGGAAAAACTATAGGTGGTCACTGACTAGACAACTCAGAGTTTTTCAAGCCTTACAGGTGAAACAACTAGCAAAGGAGAAGAATGAGAACAGCTCTCCTACCTTGCTCACTGCTGTTATCTCCGCTGTGCGACGTGTGGCCGCCGCTGGAAGGGCCCGGGGTTCCTCCTGAGCGGGTGGATGCCGTGTCATCGTGATCCCGGTTCCAAGAGGGCTGTGGGGACACAAGTCAGAAATCCAGATAGGGTGGCCTGTTAACCCCGGCTCAGCAGGCTGCCATCGCGGGGCGAGGACAGAGCAGCAGAAGGCTAGCGTGGACAGCCCTGCAGCCTCTCCCATCCCCCTTCGCAGACGGTGCCAGCTCAGAGCTCCGCTGGCACCCTCGGCATCCGCCGGTGTCTGCTGCTAAGCTGAAATAATATGTACAAATAGTTATTCTGTAAATAAATGCATGCTTTATTACCAAGGAAAACAACAACATTCCCATCAAAGACGGGGGGGGGGGGGGGGGGGCGGGGAACATGCTGCCACTTGATTCTGACTATTTTTAGCATCGACAAACCCTCTGGCACAACAGCCTGCGACTCTGAAAATGCAAAATGAGGGGTGGTGGTCTGTAACAGGGTGGTTTACCGCACCCTCCGCTTCACCCTGGAAGACAAACATGGCCTCGCAATTAGGCCGGGGTCCATAATAGCTAGTATGCGTCAGCTGTTTGCCGGATGGTACATGGCAAATGGGCCAGGCACGGGGACAAAAAAGAAATGAGAGTAACAATAGGTTCACATGGACTGTGTACACTCAGGCCCATGCCGAGCCTTCATGGACTATTGAACGGAAAACAGATGTTGCTTCTTATCACTGGGTGCCTTTGAAAGTAACATTCGGGTAGAAAAAAAAAATTGGCTGTAAATTAAATTCTTGGAGAAAGCAATCATGGTGACACTTCTCCCAAATCTCCCTTTATCACCAGAAAAGAGTTTAATTAGCTTTTAGTGCAAGCTTTCAAAAACAGCCCGATGAGTCACCAGTCACCCGCACAGTAGGAATGATGCAAAAGAGAAGGCTGGTTCTTGGCTTTGTCCTAGAGGAAGTGCTATTTGTTTTCCAGATGATTAGTGGGAAAGCAGGATGATCTTGTATGTAAAATATGTCTACATCATTGCAGTCACAGAACATCAGCGGGTCATGAATGTGTTGCGAGTAGTGAAGTTTATCAGCCCTCCCAACATTTTTAATACGCCTAGCAAAAGCAAAGTGCACTCTGCCTATTTCTTGAAAAGCATTTTCATATCCCAGAGAAGATAAGAAGGGATGAAGAGATCAAAATGTTTCAGACAGCCAGGGAGAGAAAAGTAAAGATCCCGCCTAAGAGGCATGCTCTGTAAGAATCAAAGGGAAACCCTGAGCATTCCTGAAAAGGATGCTTGCCTTCAACCCACCCTGCCCTCTTGGCCGGAAGATTAACACAGCTTGCAAAATGAAATAAAGTCACAGAGAGATCTGCCGCTTGTGCAGTGGGCTCAGCCATTACGCGCCTTCTCAAAAACGGTGCTAATTGATCTGCTGATTCTCTGATGGAAGGACATGCGGACTGTGAAAGAACTGCTTTTGACAAACGAGCATTCTGCAGCATACCAGAAGACTGCTGTAACGCGTAATCTGGAACACATGCTCAGAATGCAAACAGTTAATGCATAAATTTTCAGTTTGCACAACCGCAGCTCTAAAAGGGGGACTTGTTTATTCAGAGCTCTGCAGAAAGAACGGTACAGCACCCAGGGGACAGACAATGCCAGGCACAAAACCCCGGTGCCTCGACATGTAAAAGGATGTTTTTCTATGTGCTACAAATCCCACTTGAAAATATAATTAGAAGGAGAAAATGGCAAACTATTGCATTAACTGTAATTGAACAAAAGACCAGCAAGGCGTGCGGGAGGCTGCAGGAGCCCGTGGGAGTTTCAGGATGCATGAGATCCTGCGGGTGACATCTCCTGGGCACACTCATTTCATTTATGTTGTCCCTCACTACTATTGTTGACTGGTGATCTGACTTGTAATTAATAGAAAAGCTCGTGATAACAAGCTACACCACAGAGCAACAGACTAACCTCATCAGAGGCACGTTTGTTAATCTGATTAAGACTAGGACTCTAGAAAGGTGACTTAGAACCAAAGAATTACTCCACGCTACACAGAAAACTTTCCTCCTTTATGCGACAACAGACCTGATATATTCACTATCTTTTAATGAGCTCCGCTGATTTATTCAGCTCTGCTCTGCTCCCTCCCCCACTTTTCTACTGTGCAGGATGTAGATTAATTCAATGCTTAATTGTTTAGTAAATTCAATTTTCCACATTCTATTCTGCATAGCTTTAGCTAAGGTTCTTAAATCTTCAGCAGTGAGCCCTGAGCCCAGTGTTTGTGATCTGCGCCTACCTTTTTTCATCGCCATTTTTCTTCATCCACCACTTAATTCACCATGAAAAGATTTTCCTTGCTGGAAATTCTGATTCCGCTATGATCTGTGAGGCATTCCGTTTCACTGCATTTCCATTGTGTTGGGTCTTAGATGCTGGGCTCCTCTTTTCTCACAGCTATCGCCACATGATACAGGCATTCATGCAAGAAATGTTGGATTCCACCTCAGTTTATCCAAATTTTGTGCAACCTATATGTTTAAATTTGTGTGCTCACCAAAGGTAGGAGCCAATATTTTCCACTAATATCATTCTTCTCACAACCTTGCTCTTTCTGGGAAGGCCTGTGAATACCGAATGCACTTTCTCTGAAATGAAATCTAACTTTTGTGGTCCGCTCCTGAATTAGCATTTGGGATATTAGCATTTCAAGAATGGTGTCATCATATGAAGCTGAGCACTAGGAGAATCCACAAGGTTACCAAAACAGAACGAGAATCATGTTTAGTTCAGTTCATTAAGCATGATTAAAGTCTAAGGACCAGAAATAGCTCATGAATTCTTTGAGTATAAATATGTAAGACAGCCCTAATCAGAAAGAACTCCCCCCAAATCCATCCACTGGAGAATCTCAGTTACAACAACACATCTCTGTGACTCTATGTGGTTACAACAAACATCATTATTATTTTTAAAATAAAATATGTGCATTTGATTATGTACATGTATCTGTGAAGCTGTGAGTTGCTTGGGGCCACTTGTAAAATAAGGCTGACAGAATAAAACCAATGATGCACTGCATTAGATGTACAGCAAACCTTAGTCATGGTTCTAAATTAAGTTCCAAAGAGGCTTTTTTCTTCAACGTATATAACTTCAGAGTAAGCAATGTCTATATTCTCATCTACTGAAAGTCCATTAAGACTAGAGGTCCTAAGTTGAAGTCCACAGACCTTCTAAAGAAGACTTCAGGGGAGCCTTATTTTAACAATAATTGTGTTTAAGTGCATACTTGCATTTTTCCCCCATCTCCAAGAGATGTTCACTGAGCTAGATGAAAAAAAAAAAAATACAACAGGGCTAGAAAGACCTTTGAGATCATGGAGTCTACACTCTAACTTGACCTTGAGAACCAACCCTCAAGAGTGTTTGAAAACAAGGATCTTTAAAACTGAGGATAAGCTAAAATTCATGGAGTGGTATTTTTTTGTATTTGTAAGGCAGCTGTACGCATATCCGGTAGTGAAATGGAAGCAATGCCCGCCTTGGTTACGGGCTCCGGCAGGGCCAGGCCAGTGTCTGACTCTCCCCTCCACGTCCTTTCCTGGAGCAGCACCGTGTAGAGTGCTCCCTCAGCACACGACGAGCACGCAGTGAGCTAGACTGAATCCTTCATCAGTCTCTGTTCCACCAGGAGCCCAACACACCAGCTTCCCAAAAGACCCTTCCTCCTGAATGAAGCTGTGCATTGGTGGGTTCTTTTCTCCTTCTTTCCTTCGTAACTGTTTTCATCTACGCCTTACTTTTGGACATACTTCAGGTCTTCATATCACTTCTCACGTTCTCCTTAGGCAATTCCTTTCACTATCGTGCTGAGTTTTCACCCCTAAGCTATAAACATTATGTCTCTGGATCTCTTCTTTGGTCTTTGGACTTGCATGGCCAGCTCCTGCTAAACCATCTCCACACAAAGACGTGCACCAGGCTCAGCAAGTCCAGAGCTAAGCTCTTCCCACCGAACCTCCTACGCATTCTCCTTTGTTCTTGATCCGAGGAGGAATAACCCCATTCATCTATGGTATGAATTTCAAAGCCACCTGTAATACATATTTATTCATTCTCTCTCTCTCCCTTTCCCATCCAATCAGGCATCAAGCCGTGCCCATTTTTGACCCTAAGTACTCTCAAATAAATTCCTCATTTTTCATCTTAGTGGTTGATGTTCACGTTAAGGCCCTCCCAGCTTTAAGGAGTTCAAGCCAAGTCACTCGTCAGCTTTAAGAGAGCTCAATTCCACTAGAATATAAACTTCATGAGGACAGGACCTGGTGGCAGCTTTGTTGACGGTTGCATCCTACGTATCAAGCACAGCGCCCCACACGTGGCAGGCACTCCGGAAATGTCTGTTGAATGGACTAACAGCTCCCGACCGCTTGCGGAATGCAGTCGAGGGTCCTCTACCTGACGTACAAGGCTCTTCATAGCCCACCCCCTCGGGGGGCATGCCTCCCCTTGCTCCTTGGGCTGCAGCATGTGACTTCTGGCAGGCATGTTCTGCTGGTCTCTTCAGGCCCGTCCTCATCCTTCCTTCCTGCCTGGAATGCCCTTCCCTGGCCTGCCTGGCCCCAGCCCCTGACCACCTCCTACTTGCTCATTCAGTCACAGCTCAGATGTCGCCTCCCCCAGACCCACGTGTGCCTTCCCTGACCCACGTATGCACACGCTTCCCCCAGGACGAGTCAGCCGCCCACCCACAGAGCACGCAGCATGCCTGACACGCACCTCTATCACTCCACTCTCTTCCCGCGGCCTGAGGACCTGCCCTGCCTGCCCACACCCTACGGTGTCCGTGTCCTGAAGTCCTTGGACCGTGTCTCGGCCACCCGTCCGCCATTCGCCCCAGAGAATGTCTATGCCGCATTAGGCACAAGTATGTTTTTGAATAAAGAAATGAAAAACCTAAGTGAGGTATAGAGGATCTCAGTGATCAATTGTCACCTGATGCTACGATCTCCTATATTAAATACCATAAAACATCCGAAAAGGACCTGCATGGTTTAAAACATAAACATACACCACTGTAACATGCAGTACTACTCAGCTGTAGTAATAACACAGTGAAAAGAAAGAGAATGTGAGGCGACGTGTATTCTATCCTAAAATCTGACTACACCACCTCCATGGCCTTAGACACGTCATGACCCCCCTAACTCCAACGTCCGTAACCCGTAAATGGGGATAAGAAATACTCCCCGGCAGGCACAACGTATACAAATCTCCAGGCATACAGCAAGCACTCAATAAGTGGAGCTGCTATCGTTCTTAGGGTAACAACACAGGCGGCTGACCTAGCCAACCCTGCAATATTTACATACAGGTGGATTCGGTTTGTAGACCTTCTGGAAAGAACGGTTAACCGGAGCTGGCTTGCCTTGGGCTATATCCCAGCTGGTGCGCGCTCAGGGAATGCAAACTGATCTTATTTTCACCTTCAAATAACACGATTTTACAGGTGGCTCGCTCCTCCCCACCCCATCAAGTCTAATTTGATCGCTGATATTTATAAATCACTTTACAGTATACAAAGCACTTTGACGTGTTTTCTCACTTGGTCATTCATCACATCGGAATGATGCCAGAATTTTTTTTTTTTTTTTTAGGCCCCAAATAGTGGGGTTCTTTTATTCAAAATTTCTGTACGACCTGTCACATTCAGAAAGATGGGTAAACTAGAGTCTGGCGATCTTGACTTGGAAGAGGTCAACTAGCAGCTAGGTGAAAATTGATGAAATCATCAGGGTGTTATTTAAAGGTGGTCGGCATCTAGCAATGGGCAGCTTTCTCTATGGGGAAGGACATTTGCGTTTCAAACCACCAGAGTCTCTTTAGTGGGTGATCTCTGGGGGGCCCGAAAGAGCTGGCTCATCTCCAGAAGTAAATGATCCAGTCTCTCCAGATCCGGAAAGCCACCGGTCCACGTGGGGAAGGCACCAATGTGCGTGATGCTCCTGCATACACTTGCTCATGTTCCCACACCTCCACGTGTCCCTACGTACACGCGCACACATCTATGGGCAGCCACGAAGCACAGCAGACAGGATCGCTGAATGCCACCATCCCACACGGCCAGGGCAGTCACATCTATTTGGTGCCCCTCCCTGAGACTTTTTCACCTCTGCCTAAACAGCATCTCTTAGGATGCTTAAAGGCACAGAACTTCAGCAGATACGGTCCCTTACACATCTCTGAATCAGCAATGCCATCTGAGTAAGAGACCAGAGAGACCCGCACGCAGAGGTGAGTATTGAAAGTCCGATGTATTGACGGTCTGATTTGAAAATCTTAGTGGCCCCCATTTGCACCTGCTTGATAACCAGAACACATCATAGAAGCATCCAATTCACTCAGCACCCACATAGCACCTACAATTTGCTGGAGCCTGCTCCTCTCAAAACATACTCTCCTCGGGCTATGCCTACCCAACTTCAAATTCAAGTAATTCAGGAAAAAACAACCAGGAAAATTATTTATGTGGATTCTAAAAGAATCCCTTGAAATCATTAAACAAGATCCATTTAACCATGAAAGATGGGGCAGGATATTTTGCTTTCTTCACGCAGGAATACCGCCCCCTTACCTTTTAACTCTCAGATGTTTTTAAATACCAGAAACTCCAGTGAGCACACATTCTGTGGATTCGGGAGTTACACCCAAATGTGCTTGGGAACAGTCTGGAGATGAAACCTTTCCTAAGCCCACACTCTGTCCTCCTGACCCATGAACAAGTGTGGGGAGGCGGCTGCTGTGCTGGGCAGTGCCGCTCCGAGCCTGGGGCACCCCTGCTGGCCCCCCCCCCCCCCGCATGTGCCTCCCACCGAGAGGCCGCCTTGTTAGAAGTTTATCTCCCTTGCACACTTCCGACTTTCTCCGTGGACTCTCCTCCTTTTTCTCACTTCCTTCCCTGTCCCCGCCCTCACAACCTGGCGTTTGCCAAGTCCCTGGGGCTGCCAGGGTTCTTGTTGAGCCCCCTTTTAATGCTGTGATAAAACGTGCTTATTACCCCACATAGCAGCGGCCTGAAGGGCAACTTTGGTGACTCAGGGCAGAGGGCAAATCAGTGGTAAGACAACGGCAACCCAGCACCCCCTCCCTCTCAGGATCTGCGGCTCTCACCAAAACACCGCACTTCCTCTTCTCACCATCCCAGGCCGACCGTATTTGCCGCCGTGGACTTCCAACCTAGCAATGCATCTCAGTGACTACCCGGTGACCCCTGGTTATGGTGCTCACCGCACTGTGCCAGCCAGGAGCTTTACAAACAACCTCAGCGTGTCTGCATCAAAGAAGGTAGACTTCTAAAACCTGGACAACTTAGCAACTGCGATACATTGCTTTAAAGGCACACACACACAACCACATATGTGAGATCGTGTGATAGTGGTTGTGGTTGTTTCGTGGAGGCAGAGACAGCATCTATTAAATTGAGTTCTATATTTCCCAGTTCTCACGTACCACAAATAAAACCTACAAAAATGATAATTTTTCAAACATTGAATCCTCTGTCTCTGTGTAATGAGGCATGTAGAGAGGAGGAGAAGAATTTTTGTGCCTTGCTTTTTTTTTCTTTTCTTTTTTTTCTTTTTTTTTTTTGCCTTTGGTGAAAATTCTCCAAGGAGTAATTTCATCTTTAAATGAAAGGTTTTGTATCAGGTGATTGTATGAGCACCAGGAATCGCTGAAGTCTTGGGTTCAGACACCGGGAGCCACGCAAGAGCACACTGACTCTCATGCCCACGCAGCAACACATGAGCAAGAATCGGGTGAAAGAATGTGGATAAAACCCAATTTTAATGCTACATTGCAATGAAATGTAAAGCGGCTTGGGAGTCTACTCCATTTTTTAAATCCACTAGCCCTTGAGGACATGCAACCATGTCTAGCTGTCCTCAAGGCCGGGCCACTATGAGGGCAGTGAGGGCCTTTGGGAAGCTCAGGCCCAGCACTGTGGTCACTCTCCCAATGCTCCTTAAAAGCTGGCTTTCCCACAGTCTGACATCTTTTAGGTCTCGACTCTGATGCTCTCAGGTTGTCACTAGTCTGCACTGTTGAATTCATTTATCCACAAAATTAAAACTGGATCAATAATGCTACGCAGTAGTCTACAGATGTAAAACACCACCAAAATATTCCAGAAGCTTGCCATATGAAATTTACCCAGCACTGCTGCATTTTGCCCAATTCCTCTACATTGAGACTCGAGGGCGGGACCACCCCATGGTGACCCCACTGGGGTCTCAGAGGAGAAGATAGATTCCTACATGGGGCAGGTGCCTCCAGACAGAGCACAAGGGGAAAGAACAATTACAACCAAAGGGAAACTGCTAACAAGAACTGTCAACCAGTTTTATACACACACACACACAAAAAAAAAATCTTAAAACCAGAAAGTAAATGAGTAATTCACAAATTATTCAATTGCACCGAATGTTCAAATTCTACAGTTTATTGTGGAGAAAAATCTCATAAACAGAAAAGAAGATAAAGCCTCATGACACTAGGAATCTTAGTCAAAGTACTTATTTATGTTTTAATAACATTTCCTTTTCCTATGCTATTGTATTATGGCTGGCATGCTATTAATAAAAATATACTCTTATATTAAATTATTTTAATGGCTCTATGTGCTTCCACCCCTGAAATCATACCTGTGAACTGTAGTTCAGAGTTAAATGTTCAATTTTTTTTAAAAAAACCACCTCTAATCCAACTAGTACCATTATATGTCCAAATATTTGTACCTACATATTTCATACATTAATCTTCATTTATCTGTTAAGAGCTTTCTGCTGAAATTCAGAGTACTTCCTATCATTTCTATTAGGAGTGGCAGAAGAATCTTTAAATTATGGCAGTATACCTGGAGTTATAAAATCCCTTTTATAAGATTGCTTGCTTCCCAATGTTTTATTTTACATTTGTAACTTGGTATTCAGTGCTCCTCACTCTGCAAACATATTAAGATAAAATAAACTCAAAAGTGTCTTATATAAAACAACTTCCAACCACAAACTTTCTAGGCAACCATCCTAGTAAAGAGAAACATCTGATAATGCAGAAAACATTGTATCCTGAGTACAAAGTAGATAATGAGACCTCGTGAGCAACTGGACGGGAGCCCCGTGGCATTTGCATGCAGAAACGTGGGGGAAAGTACTGAGCACAAGATCTGCGCGTAACAGTTACTTGAACTTGAACTCAGGAGTGAATCTGCAGCAACTCAGTGTGCTCTCTCAGCAACACAGCTGAGGGGCCGGTCTCCTGTGACCCTCCAATGAAATCAGAACAACGGTGACCCTCCTAATAAAAACGAAAATGATATTTTTTAAAACTCAAGATTAAAAAAAAAACGGTCAATAAAAAAACCACTCCACGAACACCTATGGATCTTCCTTCTTCCCCGGGTCACATTCATGTTGTGGATGGTTGGGCAGCATGTAAGCACAAAGATACAGTATCATTTAATATACCATACTGTTTATGTAGGGTTTACTGTTTTAAATGCTTTACATGCATGCTTATTTAATTCTCACAGGTAACTCAATAACGTGTGTTCTGTTATTATCCCCACTCACAGATGCTGAAACTGAGGCTTGTGGAGGAAGGAACGGAACCACCCGCCCCCGCAGAGCCTGGTCCAGCCAACCGCCCGTGCTCTGGCTCGGGAGCGTGCACACCTCGGGCCGATCCTGCTGGCCTGAGAGGCTGCGTCACCAGAAGGTGCAGTCAGCTCACTGAATGGCTCTTTCTCTAGTGTTTCTGAAATTTTCTCTATTCTACTTCCAGACTCTCAGAACAGAAAATCCACAGGTTTGTTTTTTTTTTTTGCGAGATGGGGAAAAAAACCCAGCCGAGATGCAGTCTTATTTTATTCAATCACCTCACGGCACTACCTTTTGGGTAAAAGAAGCAGGGAAATTTACATTGACCACTGATACCCACTAACAATGAGCAAGAGTCTATTTTCCAATTTCCCTGTGGTTTTTCTTTTTGGAGAACCTTTTTATATTTTTCAGTCAACTTCTACTTTTTAAGTCCCCATCATTCCTTCAGGATTTCTAAATCTTTAAGCTCTCAGAGTATTAAATTTGGAGGTGGGGAAAGCATCATTCTGTCCCTCATTATTTATCTTCAGGCAAAGTTTACCTTGGACTTTCTCAAAGCATCTTGAAATTCGGTTTGCATTTCTGGTCCCCTAAATGGCAAAGTTCTCTATACTTCAAGGCACTTAACTGAGAGATCAACCAAAGCAACTGTGAGTCCCAGAAGCAGGGGCCGAGTTACACTTGTTGGTGCACTTTTTAAAGAATTCCAGTTAATCAGAATGCCATTCTCCAGGCACACCGAAGGCTATGACTCCCGATGCTATTCACACTATTTTAAGAGTTCCAGAGTATTTGGGATACTAGATGTACACTGCAATTGAAGAAAAGCCCCATAACTGATTTGTTAATGTTTTCTTCTCCTCTTTTTCTATCAGCATGTTCTTTACATGCCCTCAGGAAACATTAAACACTCAAGCAACTCACCACTAGGGTGGCAAAGCAAACCTTCAGAATGTCGAAACAGGAGAGGGAAGAACAATGCACCTAATTGAAACGGCAGGGTAATTTGGAAAATAAAATTGAGTTGCTACAAACTCCAAATTCCAGAATAAAAATGTTTATACTCGCTCAAATGCAGATTGATACCGACTTTGAATAATTATTAGACTAAAAAATACCTGAACATCAACGGTACATTTGATGCGCATAGAACAAGCACAATCTACGTGTCTCTATGATTTGGGGCAAGATACTTCTCTTGGTGATTTTGTTACCGAACTCAGCTTATAAAATGCCAGAATGGGCCAAGCCACGAAACACACAGCTACTAGTGTTCAAACTTCCAGGGACAATATTCTTCAGAAAATGTAGAACATATTAACAGACAGAGAAGCATGCTGAAGGAAATAAAGGGGTTAAATGATCCTGCTACTTAGTGTCTTCTTTTCCTTCAAAGAAATAAATTTATCACCAAGATCAATTCAAAATGTAATATTCCTGATTCTCTTTGGCAGAAACTAGAGCCAAAAAAAAAAAACCCTTTGACAATTAAAATGAAAATAGAAAAATGTCCATGCATCTGGAACTATGAAATAGAAACACGTAATGACTCTATAAGATGATATTTATCTGTACAGCGAGGGTAACCTTATTATCTACTTAAGTCTATTCTATTTTTGGCAGAGAGGCCACCGGTATCTGGCAAAGATAAATTCCATATGCTCTGTAGAGTTATAGCATATTTCCCATAAATAATGTATACAATAGACTGTAAATAAATCATACATTTATCTGAACTGTTCAAGAGTGAAGGGCAGGGTGGCTACTCATGAGACACCATCTCCTATGAATGACCGATTTCAAATAAAAGTAACCTTTCATGGTGAGTTAGTTATCACAAAGTTCTTAAACTAGCATATTCTTAGGGGAGGGTTTTAAAACAACTCCAGATCTGGTGGGAACTTCCACATAAATGTTCCAACTAAATTCAAAATGCCCCATTTAGTTTTGCTGCTTAAGTTCCTATTCTGTTTGCAGCAACAGAGCTAATAGACTCATACCTATTTGCTGCAATTTTTAATTCTCTCTACACTACTGGTTTTTACGATCAGTTAAATAACTAGATTTAAAATGTAATGTGTGAGTTTTTGCCCCATGAAATACACAGGGGTTTTTTTTTTTTTCTTCCTTCAGCGTGAAAAACTTTAATATTGCAGTGAATAGAAAGAAAAACTATCTTGGAAAAAAAAGAGCCCACCTGCACTAGTTTGCTAGGACTTCACATTGGAAAAATTGTTGGCACCTACCCCCAGAGGACACCCCTTTAGAAGCCCTACAGACACACGAACTATACCCATTTCTTGTAAACAGTGTAAGTATGCATTTATAAACTCAGACATTGTACACCATTTAGCTAGAAATTAAGTTTTCAAATCGCTGAGGAATGGTTTCTGAATAACAGAAAACACTATAGGTCACAGTTAATTATAGCTTGTCTATGAAATTAAGTTAATGCTCAAGAACACATCCAAATAGTTATAGAGACATGAAGAGGAGTTTTATTGTCAAAGAAGTTCTTATTCATTCAGTTTCTAATAATTTTAAAAGAAGAGCCTTTTACAAGTTGGGATGGGATGAAAAACTCTGGGTTTGCAGTAAATTGTTCCTTTCATTGTCCTTTGATAACTATGTTGATTTCATTATAAACTTCATTTTCCAGAGTTTCATAATAGTCATAAACACACTTCACTTTAAAGAGTTTCAGCAGGACATAATGTGTATGCAAATGCAGAATAAAATGCAAATCACGGAGGTCTGGGACCAAACATGGACTATCAGTTAAGAATACAGTCACTGAAAACAAACATTTAGGCCTTAAGAGGAAGAACACAAAGGGGCTGATATGAATCTTGATATCAAGTATTCATAGCCCTAGGGAAGGCAAGCAAGAAAAATAGTTTCCAGCTTTTCCCCTAATTGTAAAGCACAGGTTGGGAATATCTGATGAGTTTGGTCTCTACTCCTTCTCATTCTAAGGTGAGTACCACACGTCACCTTCTCAGGAAAACAAACCCACAAGGTACTCAAAGAGCGAAACCAGATCTAGCGGACTCGCTCAAGATCCCATCGCAGGCAGCGGAGGCCTACCACACAGCAGAAGAGAAGAGATCAGAGAAAAGAAAAAGAAAAAGAAAAGAGAAGAGATCAGAAAAAGAAAGGGCTTTAGCTCCGCCTTGCTAAATAAGAACCAACAACTCAGATGTTTACAAATAATAAACATGGATAATTAACACGCTATCGGTTGGCATTGCGAAGAATAAGGAAAAATATCTACAGAAATGGGAATTCCCGAGCAACACAATCAACTTCCAGTTAGCATATATCGTCAGGGAATGATTCTAATATCACCCAAAATGTTATTTATTTACTAAGTACTATCATCGTAATGAGTCAAAATAACGTATGTTTCAGGGCATTGTGAAAGTTAAGACTTTGTATTGTGTCTGACTAAAAAAAAGTAGCAAGACTATAAAATGTTACTTAAATGTGTTAAACACATAAAAAATTGCGGTGGTTTAAAGTATTACCTAGTAAACCTATTAGTAGTAACAATATTTCCTTTCTGTGGAAAAATATAATTCCATTTAAGTTTTTTAAAGAACCATAACATTTCACACTGCAGGTTCATTACCTCATGATTGTAATCCTGTGATCGTAACTAGAGTCATGGAAAGTATCAGGGGAAGAATCAACTGTAGAAACGTATTTTTGAGAATTAACGTAAAATTTATTTTTGCAACTTATTTATTTACCCTCCATCTGTTTATAGTAGTGCACATGTTATGCAAAAGTCGTGGCGTGCTTGCTGCATACCGTAGAGTCAATGGCTTAGTTCTGGTTATAATTTGTATTTAACTGTATATACTCATGATACCAATAAACAACGAGTACGTAATTCAATAAATGTAGAAATAAGCTTATTTCGCCAGAGAATCACTCTTTATGGTATATTTTAGGAACCCTAAACCAAGAAGTACAGAAATATAAAGTAATTTCTGAAGATTTGCACTGCGGTGTTTTCCTCTTACAACAACATATTTCCCAGATTAAGAAATGCTATTTGGGAAGAGTGTTCAGAGAGAGTCTAGTAAAGTGTTGCCAATTGCTTTAATTTCGCACACATGAATGCATTAAATGGATTGAAATTGGATTCTGGTGACAAATATCTAAATGGATATATTCTTGTTTATTTCACATGGTATCCCTTATACCACTTATTAAAATGTCAAATGTGTAAGTGTGGGAAATCCAGAAGTTGCCTGATAAAGGTAGGCTTCCTGGGGAGGGTACGTAAGACTCCCAAAAGCGTTCCCGAATTTCCACGACCCTGAAATCACAGCATACCAAATTAAGGATAGAGTGACAAGGTCCCTTTATCATCTACCCTCTACGCACATCCTCATCTGGTTGACTTCTTCAAAACTGATTTTATACCCACAGGATTGGTTTATAAATATTAGTAGTAAGATACCCAAACTTGTACTGAATCCCAGAAGTCAAATTTTGGAATTCTTGTTAAAGTTCAAATGGGGTGGCTGGGTCTCACGCTGTAGACCTGACTTTGGAAGGAGGCAGCACCTTTCCTGACCAGTGAGGGCAGGGCGCCCAGCCCCCTGTGGTTGACGACAGAGTTGTTCTCTGGGGCTTTAAAATCTGCATGGTTGTCAGGGACGCTGCCACATGGCTTCTGTCTTCGTTTCTTTATTTGGGAAAGACGACGTCCCCATAGTTTTGATGTAATTTTTAAATATTAAATTTTTTTTTGCACTCAGGAGAAATGGCAATTTTTTTTTTGGTTTCATAACATAAATTCAAGTACTACTTTAATACAAATATGACAGATATCATAATCCAAAAAAGGCCACATAAAATGCTGCAGTGGCAAACATATAAGGCTGTGTCACAAAAACGACCGAGAACGGTGTTGGTTTACTATCCTTCAACTACCTCCCTGACAGTGGAGTCAAATAGTGTTGAATTATAGGCCTTCTTACAGGAAGTCTTATTTCGTGCTCATTTTTGATCGTCTCCCTGCCAGGCCCTGTAGGGATTTGGCTGAATGCCAACTTCCCTTTAAAAGTTTCTGTATACATATTTGAGTTGTGTTTGATGGTTAAATGATCATCTATTAAAACTTTCGCATTCCGTGTTTGTTTGACATATTTACGTTTCAGAAGAAAATATTGCTATTGCCATGGAAAGCATAATAACATTACCAAAATGAAAATACTTCATTTGAATTCATGTTGACGGCATTTTTATTTATGACAAGTGTCTTAATAGAACTTGTTATGCATTCTTCACAGTTTCTCCAACTCCACCTGCGAGGGAAGGTGAACGAGCTCTATAGCAGGAAGCCCCATGCTGGCCCATCAGCTCGGCCTTAAGAAACCCAAGTTTCTACCATGGGACCACAGATAGTCTTTGTTTTTAAGAGTATAGAGTTTTACTGCATAATTTTCCCTCCATCACCCAGCAACAGCTGTGTTTTAAATCTTTGGGACTATGACAAACATTTTAACATTTAAACACTTGAGTGTTTGAAAACACAATGATCTAAAATTTGTTTATTTTCAAAGCTGGGCGATTATAGCATGATATTCCAGTGACTTTTGGGAAGGCAGGTCCCACACTGTAATCCTCTTTTTCTCTTCCTCCTCCTTCTCTTCTTCCTCGACTACTTAAGCTTCTCCATGTTTTCTAACAAAATTCTCTAAGTCAGGATTGATAGCAACAGTACACATGGCCACTCCATATATTTCCAAGTCGTAAGCAACAGAGTCATTCTGGCGAGGGAAGGATTGCTGTGTGAGTGACCTACTGCCACCGAGCTGGTTAAATCACTGAACAGCAGTTTCTGTTGTCGGGCTTCACTCCGTACAAAGTGGCATCGGTACCATTGGTTTCCATGAACCATGGAATTTACACTGGGGAGCGAGCGAGCAAGCGAGAGAGACTCTGAAAAGGGAATGCCTTTTGTAGTACTAATATTTAGACTTTGAGACATTTAACAATGTAATTGACCTCCACCTATCTGCACATACTCTGTACTTTTCCTCTAGAAAGTTTTTTAAGAGCCCCTATTAAGAATCAATACATCCCTACTCTGAAATTCACACAAAAAGACACCCGGCAAGCCAATCAGAAAGTAATCATAAAAACACACCTGGTAAACAACTAACTTTTAATTCAAAGGATTCTAAGCTACAAAGGGCCTAGAATGAACATCCCAATTAGGCAGTGTAGTGACAAGCAGTCAACACCTTATTATTTAATCATTAAAGAGAACCTTGCCATAATTTTCCCTTTGACATATTTCAAAAAAGAAATTAAGAGTGAACCTCATGACCCACAACAACAATCAAGAGGAAAGGCAGATAATTCTCAGACCTCATCGCTCGCAAGGCCTGTGCACCGAGAGGATGCAGGATTAAGGTGTTAAGTGGGACCCTACGAAGTATTTACAACTTAAATAAGATGTATCCATGCGTAAGCATTTAGAAACAAACCACCTGGCAATGGGATCATTTTCCCGATATCTGTATCCAGTTTCCTTATTTGGATGACAATAAATCGCCTGTATTTCTGGTATTAGCAAGTATCTGATGGCTTCATCTACTTCTTTTTTTCTGAAACAGCAGATCCAGTTCATCAAGGACATTAGTCTGCCCCTTGCTCTCCCACCCCCACCCCTATCCATAAACACCTCTCCGAAAGAGAAAGCTTAAATCTCCCTTAGATTCACCCCCATCCCACTTAAAAGGGAGGGCGTATTTTTCAGTCCAGTACAAGTTCAGCTTAAAGAATTTTTATTTTAAACTATGCTTCGGAAGCAACGTTCCAGAATTTTAAAGTAAAGCCATCGCCACCAGGGTTCCCTGGCCCTCTTGGGAAGCAAAGCTCACTGGCCCAGGGCTGCCCTGGATCCCTGCAGCCCGTAGGGCCGGCCTCTGCAGCCTGGGCCTCGCTGGCCTGGAAGCCGTCCCCCCTCCCGGGGGAGCTCACCAGCACTTGGCATTTAACCCGCCTGGCAAGCGAGGCCTTCTGGTTCCACATTACTCTGGGAGCCACATTACTTCTCCCTAGAAGTCAGAGACAAATCTGGATTAACATGCAACAGGGTGCCCGGCGCAGCCTGGCAGCCCTCGTCGCCCTAGAGCCGTTAAATGCAGATTCGGCCCAGGACCCCCCGGAGGGCTGCTGCTGAATAAAAATTATAATCCAAAGGGGCCATTTCTTCACCTTCCGCTACTGGTAGGAGAACCCGGGCTGGCGCCAAAGCACAGGCCCCGCTAGTTCGCAGCTCGCTACGAGAAGGCGTGGCCACCCAGAAGGCGGCCTTAGGGGTCTGGAGACCCTTCGCGTCTCTCCCTGCTCTCTCCCGACCCAGTCTCGGAGTGGGAAATGCTTAGGTTCAAGGCGTGGCCAGCAACAGCCAGCCCTGGGAGGCAGGCTTCCCTCGACGACTCCTGGGAGTGCGGCCTAGAGTCTGTCCGCCGGGCACCCAGGCTCTTCCGCACCTAACCCCTCCGGGCGCCCCAGTTCCACCGCAACCTCCCGGACGCACGCCCTCCCCCCCCCCTTCGGACCTGCGTCCTTCTCCATCTCCAAGCAGCCTCAGGCCTAGCCTCGATGCCTCCCACCCGGTCCCCATCCACACCCACTGCCCGGTCGCGTCCCGGCTCTCACACCACGCTGAGACTGGAAACCTCCTAGGTCCCAGTCCTCTGGCGTCGGGAGCGCGGGTGCAGAGGCCACGAGCGTGACCGTCGGGAGAGGGCGCCCGGGAGGGCTGCGCCCGCGTTGGGTCTCAGGATCTGGGAGTGGGAATGAGGGAGAAGACGGGAGGGGGCACGGGTTCACAGTTTCTACTGTGGCCTTAATCTGATGATGATGATGATGACAATAATAATAATAATAATAATAATAATACAAAAAAACATCAACACTACAAGGGCTAAGTGGATTTCCACCGACAGAGGCCTCCGGGAAACCGGCTGGTATCAAAGTCGTAGATCCCAAGTCCCTGCGCGGGTGGCAGCCTTCACGCCCTCCGAGGAAAAAAGTAAAATAAAATAAACCGTGCCGCTAGCAGACCCTAGAGACAGAGGGGTTAATGAGCTAACGAGTCCCAGCGCTCGCGCCACACCTGAAGCATCTAGTCCCGGAGCGCACCCTCTGCCGAGGCTGAAACTGGCTGGGCCACATTTGCAGACAGGTGGCGAGGCGGTCCTTCCTGGGCCTGGCCCCAGGGGCTCCGCGCTAGTGGTCCAGTGGCCCGGCACCGGTGAGCAAGCTCCAGTGGGAAACATTGGCGCCCACCTGGCGGCCTAGGTGCCTCGTCTCTCGCTCCCCACCTCCCAGAACAGGGGGCTCCACTCTGCTCGCGAGGCACAGTCCTTCGTGCGCCCGCTGCTCTGCGCTCCTCGCTCCAAAGGGAGCCCAGTTACACTCGCTCCTGGCTCCCGGGGAGGGGTCGATTGGAAAGAACAAACTTGGGTTTGCTGCCCTCCGACCAACTGGGACGCAGGTGAGCCCCAGGGGTCTTGCGAGCGCGCCTACGCCCACGAGCCAACAGTGCCACCAGCTCCGCCAGAGCTGCGAAGCCCCCTTACAGGAGGTGGGGGCGGGAGGCACTCTTCGCCTTTCATAGGTGGGGGGAGGAGGATAAAATGCGTATTTTCACCCAACAGAAGTGCCTACCAGTCTGCCTATCTCTGGTTAAAGTAACTGGGTAACAAAAATTTACCGGAGGAGTTGGGGGGGGGGGGAATCCAATGATGTTATAGCAATTTTGGATCTCCCCCCAAATACCCCATAACGTTGGTCCTTTATCTTTGACTTTAATAAAATAATGATTCGTTGAGAAAATGGGGTATAAATCTTCATTTTGGAGGCAATTAAAGTGTTGATTTCATTCATGCCCCTAAGCTATTCTTGTAATTTGCTCAAATCGCTTTATGTATCCAGCACGACGAGGCTTTCAGAATCCCATCTTCTAGTTAGGCTTGTTGGATTGCAATTTTTATTCAACAGCAGCTCTACGAGGGCTCCTCAGTGGAACCTGCATTAAACAGCTCGGGGCCCAGGGCTGGGGGGCTGAAGCAGGCGGGAGGCCGGGCGGTCCGAGAGGCTCGGGACAGGCCCCGCCGGCAGCCGCCTGCAGGCTTCCCTCCGCCTCGGGGCCGCACCAGGATCGCGCAGGCTGGCCCTTCGGGGCACTCGTCTACACCGCCGAAAGTTTGCAACTTGCCAAAAAATAGTAAGGGCCGGCGCCTAGGCGCTTTTACCGCTGCGCCCCGCCGGCCCTGCGCACCTCCCGGGGAAAGGGGGACGCAGCCTCTGTCGCGGAGCTCCCCAGAGAAACCCAAGCCGGGGATCTATTTTAAGGGGGTGATGTTGAGAGAAGAAAACTTTGAGATAACACCAAGACTGTGGAGTCGGGCACTCCGGAGGGGACCCTGCCAAACAGCCGCTGGTCAGCGGTGCTCGTGGCAGAAGTTGCAAGGAAAGCGGCGTGACTGGCGGCCCTTTGGCTTCACAAAGGCAGGCTGATCTCTCCCCCAAGACAGGACTCACGTGCCAAGTCAAAAAGGGAAACAACCCTGGGCCTTCCCTTACACATGGAGACACGGAGGAGGCCCCCGCAACCCAAATCTCCAGACGCATTGCCACAATTCGCAACGGAGAGCTGTCGTGAGCCCTGTTTTATCCCACCCACTCCTCACGTTTTCACTTTCATGCTATTTTTGCAACTCCTCTGGACCAATCCAGAGACACAGCGGCTGGACCGAGAGAGGCACTGGGGGCAAGCAGCGATGTTGGAGTGACAGAGGGGGAGAAATCCGCCCCCCTTCCCCCGCCCCGCGCCCCAAGTCCAAATAAAAGTCGTCCCCATTCAGCAACGCAGCGAAAGAAGGGCCTGCAGGGAGGGCTGGAGAGGAAAGGGCGAAGCAAGCAAAATCAGGCAGCCGAGAGTCAGGGTGGCGGGGGTCCCCCGCCCGCCACACCGAGGGGGTCTCCGAGGTGTCCTGATGCTGATGGCTCCGAAGGCGGCCAGCCCACAGGGCCCGGAGCGCGCACCAGATGGAGGATGAGCGGAAAGCAGGAAGAGTCCGTATTTATCTGTTTTCATACCCTTGGCCTGGTCTTATTTTTTCTACGAAGTACAATAAAATGGGCGAGCTTGCAGCGCGCACTGCACAAAGCAATGTTCAGTGAGGTCTCGAAGCGCTCGGCCGAGGAAAACTGACAAGACAGGCTAATGAACCGTACAGACAGGGAGAAAATAGCCAGCATTTGCTAGATTTCAAACCCTTGCTGTCTTTCTTAGACCACCTATCTTGGGTTTATGCTTAATAAAATAAAAAAAAAAAAAAATAAGCAGACCCTACACTTTTCTTTCCTTCAACATAGAAGGGGGGGGGGGGAATGCTCCAGAACAAAGCCCTACAATCAGAGGCGGTCACTGGCAGTTAACACTCACATTAAGACAGAGGGTAAATAAAATAAAGACAAAAATTAAAAGCGACAAGAAACAGGTCAAGTTTGCAGGCAAAGCCTTTAGAAGCTCATCCCTCCAGGTCGAATCCCAGAGCCAGCGTTAATGAAGCAATAATAGCCACATTATTCAAAAATTTTCATTTCGATGGAAATGTATCTAAAAGGGACTTAATCGTATGCAAATAATAAAAGGAGGTGGTCGTGACCCAGCGAGCAATATGCATACAGATTTTTTTTTTTTTTCCACGGACGTTGAGACTGAAAAGCACATACCTGGTCAGTCAGATTGGCTGGTCTTGTTATATCTTCACTGTCTGATTTTGACCCTCCTTCTCTATCGTCTATCACCAAATCGATAGGCATTTTCCCTTTCAAACAGCTAATATACCGGTGGCAGAAATTGTCACATAATTCGTGTACCTACATTATGACAGAAATAAAAAATGGAAACATAATCAGGAGAGCATAAATGGCCCTGACAAGGGCAATCCACCCCCCTTGTGAGACCCAAACTTCCAAACAGGGGAAACACAGGGCAATTGTCCTCCAGAGACCCCCAGACGCATCCAGAATTAGGAATAACTTTCTTTTCTTGCAAAATAGAGATATCCCAGAAAATTGACAGTGACAAGATGATTCACAGGCTACAACGTATTCAACACCCATGTTAAATTCATCTGCTTCCAGGGCTGTGGCCATTAGAGAGGTGACCTGCGTGGGTGACATTTAAGGTAAACTATTTAATTTCATCCAGTGACTTAGTCATAGGTCTTTCCCAACAAGTCTAAGGAAAATGCATATATATACACACACACATATACATATACATATGTGTATATATATATTCTATATATTCAAAGGACCAGTACTGTGGTTGCACAGGATATATGTCTGACAAAACATGTCCCTCTAATATTTGTAATTAGGGTTTCCATCCACAAGACACGTATTTTAGTATATTTCCTTTAAAAAAAAAAAAGGAAATGGAATTGCCGGTACTCATGATATGAAAAAACACCTAGAGCCACAAATATGTATCAAATTTTTTTTTTTTTAAGGGAAAAAGACTGCTTCAAAATATTCAGGTGTCAGTGAAGTGGTGTCTTCCAGGCCCCAGTCATCACTGCCATGCAAAAATTCACAAGAAACCCCAGTGTGCTTGCAGTTCAATGTTAGTTTGAATTACAATGCACTAAGTTTTTATTGCTGAGATTTATAGAACAGCTAGCAAAATTGTGTTATCCCACACCCTTTCTTGAGTGTGAAGGTGGGGTGTGTGCAGTTTCAAGAAATTGACACAACTATCAACTCTGCTTTGTCTCTGCAAAACCTTTAATGTGTCTCTCCCACCACCTCCTCCAGACTCCCTGTCCGCTCCTCCTCCCCAGCCCCCCCTCTGCCTCTCCTCTGTGTCTGACCTGCGGCTGCTCTCAGACTGTCTTCCAGAAACTCAGTGAAACTAAACAAAACTTCCCCCCCCTTTCAGAGGTAGCAAAGAGGAGGAGGAAGAGGAAGAGAAGAGGCCACAAAAGTGTAACCTGTGAAGCAACTCACAAAGGCATTCTAAACATCAAGGAGATGCACAGAATTGCAACTCTCTATAAAAGCCAGAAAGGTATTAAGAATGAATACAATGCTAGGGTGTTTGTGATCCCAGTTTTAGTGGCTGAAATTGTAATTAAACTGCAAAGAGAAATGGACGCTAAGATTGGCCTTGACACTAATTACCAGAAAGAAAGACATTTATGCAAATGTTTCAGAAGCCTGAACTTCAGCCATTCTGAACCCTCCCCCCCGCCCCGACCCTGAGTGTTTGGGGGTGAGGATGCAAAAGAAAAAGAGGCTAGAGAAATTACCTTCTCTAATTCCAACAGATGAAACCTTAATACTTGTATGGCTTGAATCATCTGCAAAGACACAAAAAGAATGAGTACCCCATTCCTAGTTTTCAGAAAATTGGCTCTTACAGTTCTAGCATCCCCAGCCCACGCACTGCCCCCCCCCCCAGTAAATAGAGTTATTTTGATTTATGGCAATAACACTAAAACTTAATAGCAGCAACTGGGTAGCATCTAGAGGTTTATATTTCTTAAGGAGAAAAAATAGCTAAAACAACAGCAGAGCATCTAAGTGGGGGTCATAAACACTCTCCTCCCCCATGACTCTCTCCCCTTTCTCAGCCCAAATGCCCCCATCCCACCCCTAAGGGGCCACATCCCTGAACTAGATGCTTCCTGGGAAGGTGTTGCAGGGAAAGGAGCCCAAGGAGCCCCAAATCGTGGCTCCCAGCACTGCAAACTTTCTGCTGCCTCTCCCACATCTTTCAGGCAAACCGGTGGTCCGGGGGCTCCTGCCCGGTCGCTGCCCTCGTGACGCGACCTAGAGGGCTGGGAAGCCCGAAAAGTTTAAGCACACACGCTGACAGGCCCCGAGATAAATCCCCGCGCTGATTACAGCTGCGCTGCCCGGCTGTCATAAAAAACAAAGCTCGCGTTTCTCCGCGCCGCTCGCCCGCCCGCCCGGCCCCTCTCCAGATAAATTTATTTCCCGGGGACCTTGTCCCGGACCACTTGTCCGTGCCCTGAAACAGTTGCAGCCGACCTGCAGCAGCGGGAAGACCCGTCTAGAAACCTCGGGGTTCTCAAAGCAAAGAGGGGGAACAGGGGGTAGGGGACCTGGGGGAGGGGGGTATAAGGGGTCAGCTCTTACCAAGTTATCCAGTTCTGGATTAGAAGAAAATAGAGGTTTTTCTGCTCGAATCTAAATACAAGTGAGAAGGGGGTGGGGGAGAGAAAGAAACATTTGCAACCTGCTCGGCCTTCCCAGCGTCTTGCCTTCTTACACTGCCGGGGTGAGGACTGAACGTCCGGGAGGGACTCGGGGGCACCGAGTCCACCCCGCGCAGAAACGCTGCAACGGGAACCGAGCCGAAAGCAAGCCCGGAGCTCAGGGTGACTTCCACCAGCAGCTACGCTCCTACAGGAGGCTGCGCAGCTCGCCACGTCGCGGGCAGCTCCAGCGCGTGGCGTTGGTGATTTTATTTTGCAAAGGGAGCTTTCTGCATGAGGCTGTGGCGTTGGAGTTGGGATGAACATGGGCGATTTTGAGTCGCCCGCAGACGCTCTAAGGGAGGAAAGTCTCAGGGTGGCTGTAACAGGCATGGCTTAGGGTGGCCTGCTTGCTGCTTACACTTGCAAATATGCTGGGTGGGGGGAGGAAGGTCCCTTTTTTTTTTTTTTTCTTTTACTTTTCAAACATTTATTTTGCTGACCTGTTTGGCGAACACGGCTATATCTTCATTGAATGACTCTGACGAGCAGACGTCCCCGCCCGCCACCCCCGGCTCGCGGGGGGTACAAGTAGCTAATTCACATTTCTCAAAAATCAGTGCTAAGAGAGGGAAGAGGGGGTGTCTGCAAGAAAATACAACAGTCACAAATAACACAATGGTTAGTCCCAAGTTGGGGGGGGGGGAAGTGCCCAAGAAAAGCAGCCAGAGGGGCTGGAAGCACGGACCCCCGCCCTGACTGTGTCGTCTACTTTTTGCCTCCCCCACCCAGGTGGCCGCTCACCTCCCCTGCCTCCGAGGGCCCCGAAATCGGAGGCCCTGAGCCACGGGCCGTGTCTGAGGATCGGTTCAGTTTATCTGGCCGGAGAAATTGGTAACATTTGCTAAGAATAAAACCCCAGCGGCTCCAGCAGCCATTTTGAATGAAGTTTCCCACCCGACAAGCCCCGGTCCCTCTGCTGCACGCCCCGGACCCGGAGCAGGGGAAGGCGCCGGGGACAGCGGCCGGGAGCACTCCTTCCAGGGGCTTCCTCGCCGCCTCGCGAAGCCCAGGCTGGGGATCTGGGTGACAGGCGCTCCGCTGACTTGGGGAAAGGACCTCTGAGGCTGTGGGACCGGCTGAGAGGGGGCCGCCCCTGCGGATCCCCACCCACGGCCCTGCCAGAGCAAGGAGGCGCCTCCTCGGCTCCCTGCTCAGAGGCCCTTCCCTGGGCCATGGCCCCCACCACCCCCAAAAGAAAGTTCCTCCCCGTGGTCCTGCAGGAAAGCCTTTTACTTTGTCCCTGCAGAGTGGGAAGGCAGCTAGTACTGCGAGGGGCCTAGATGTCGCTTATCTCAGCCCGTAAAAGAAGAAGAAAAAGGCTTCTTCTGCTGCCCAAGGAGATGTCTCAAGCCTTTTATTAGCTCTCTTAGCTCTCACAGCCCAGCTGGGAATTTAACAGTTTGGGGTCTTTTTCAAAGCTTCCCCAAATGTTCTGTCCCAGAGCCTAAACCATCTGCAGTTAACACTGCAGAGAGAACTCTGGGATTTAAACAAACCCATCGCGCGAGGGACTAGAAACATAAAGCAGGAAGGGCGTGCTGCTGGGGAGGGTCAGTGCTGCACGATTTTTTCAAAATAAAATAAAATAAAATAAAATAAATAAAAGTTGCTGCAAAGTCGAAACAGGTCACCAAATTCACCACCACAGTAGGCAGAAGGGACTTTCAAAGGACTTTACCAGTGCGGCGTCCAACGGAACGGCCGGGGGAACACGGTGTGAGCCGCGGCCAGGAAACAACACAGCCACAGCACCCGGCATCTACTTCTAAATCCCTCAGGTTTCGCCTTTGATCGCCAAGTATGAAAACGGACGACACGTCTCCTAACGCCTGTAACAATCCGCACGGAGCTCCTCTCCTTGACGACAGTGGTCAGACTCCACACATGCCAAGCTGTTTCCCTTCGCCTGACCTGCAACTGTCCTCCCTGGGTTTCATTGTGCGGTGGCAGAGCCAGCGTACGGTGACTGAGTAAACAGCAAGCCAGGACAATCAGTGGCTTAAAAGATTTCCCCTCAAACTAAAAGTTTCGTTCCAACACAAAGGAGCCTACAGTTAAGAGACCCCCAAAGCTTTCCCAGGGCGGTGGAGCGAGCCAGGGCTCCAACCCGCTGAGCGAGGACAAGGGACCTGGGGCAACTTCTCCTGCACCGCCACCCCTTCTCCGGCTCGGCCTCGGCTGAGCCAGACGCTGCCGGGCCAACGCCGAGGGTGTGTGGAGAGGGGAGCGTCCGCAATGGCAGGTAGCCTCCCCAGATTCCCCATGCAATACGCATGAGAAGTCACCAAGGATTGCACCCCCAGCCCGGAGAGCTCTGGCTTTCCCCTTACCAAGGGCCAAGGGAAACAAGGGAAGCACGGCTTCTCGGCTATTCAGCCTGCTGCTCGCTGTACCTACCCGTAAATGGCATCTTTATCTCTCTTTAAAGCGTCATTGACGGAGGAACCCATGCTGGGGGCCATGGCGTTGGTGTGAGCTGTGTGCGGGTACTGATGCGAGTGGAGAGGAGGCCCATGGTTCAGGTGGTGAACCGGCTGCATGGATCTGGCCGCATGCGGGTCCCCGTACATCGTGGAGGGGATGCCTACTCCGTCCATACCCCCGTAATGGGGTAGATCGTCGTACTGCGTGACAAACGAGAGAGAAACCAGGTTCAGAAGGCCAGGCGGGCAAATGGGGGAAGGCAGGGCACGGAGCTTATATAATGTCAGACCGGCTGGATCCTTCAACCTGGAATCCAGTGGCCTTGCATCTCTGAAGTTGAGATTTTTTTCATTAAAATAATTTTTAAAGTAAAAATGTTAGGATTCTTGGTGAGTCCCGGCTAGGATGAATGGTCTTGCCCTAACTTGTGTCCCCATCAACGACTTCAGAAATTCAGAATCCTTTCACAAGAGAGGAAGGAAAGAAAGGGAAGCATTCTCCCCGCGGGCAGAAGGTAAAATGTGCATGTCTCTATAGGAGGAAATTCAAAATCACAATAATAAAACGTGCCTGGACAGTGCGGCAAACCCACCTAGTTCCACAGCCCCTTCTCACCGGGGGGAATTTTTTAAAAGTTACGGTGGGAACTGCTTCGCCAAGCACGTGAATTCAGACAGGCTTCTTATTTTATCCCCCTGCTAGCAAGAGGTTAGGCAGTCCTGCAAGACACTGCATTTCTTTTGCTTTCTAAGACAAACTCTGTTAAATCACACAAAATGAACTGCCCCCCTTATAAGTGAAACTCAGAAAAGGGTAGCTTTTCTTGTACATTACAGCTGAATTTAGAATTGGGCAATTTCCACCCCAATGGTAAAGGAAATCTATAGCTGGAATGGTTAGTTATTCTATTTTCTCTACTCCTAGGAACTTTCTCCCAGGCTAGAAGTCAAGGAGGCAAATGCTGCTCCTCATCAGGTTTAAAAACAAATTCAAAGGCAAATGCACATACAAACTCCCATCTTTCTCTTTTAGAAAAACTACTTTTCATATTTATTGTCATTATTTTTTTGTGTGTAGAATTTAGCTATTTAAATCTTTCCCATTGGTTCACTCCAGGCAAGTTCTTCCCCCCTCAAGATCTGCAGGCATCAACAGTGAAATGATTTTCAAAGAAAAGAGGAATTGCCACTTTCATCTCCTTAGAGCCAGAGGTGTGAAAAGAGTTTGGAAGAACGCTGACATTTGCTTGAACCAAAGGAGCAAAGAAAAATGTGTCAGCCTAGTAACTTTCTTTTGCAAACAGGGCTTTGAGGGCCAGGACACAAATTATGCAAGGAAGGCTTTTTGTAGATGGCCCATTCTTTTAAGAAACTACCTCAGTTGGGTTGTCATTGTCTCACTTTACTCTCACTACATTGCCATTCGAATAGGAATATTGGGGAAATTAGTATTGCATTTTAAAAGTGAGTAGCTGTGTGCTTAGTATCCAATTAGTGCAGGGCTTGTCTAAGATAAACTTTCTAAGTATTACCTTGCATAAAAATCCATGCACATTAAATTTTTAAAAGATGATTGTTTCCCGACCCCCAAAACCATTCTACTATGACAAAGTTATTTGCTTGAAAAAGCTAAACACTCCTAATGATATTAAAGATGAACATAATCAATAACATCAGAAGTTTCTAGCTGTTCATTTTACTTTATAAATAGCTCTAAACTTCTGTTCTCTGAACGGCTTACATTATAGCATTAGGTATCTAGCGTTTTCTTTCTTTTTTTTTTTTTTTAATTTTTTTAACCACATGATTGCCTGAGCTTGTATTTTCAATTATATAGCTGCCGGTTAGGAATCTGTAGAAAACTTGATTACTCGAATTAACATGTAACATACATAAGCCCACAAATGCATTGAATAAATAGTCTCGCTTTAGGCCACGGCTATAGGAGCCTCATTGAAAAAGACAGAGAGAAAAAAAGAAAACTTTTTAGCAGCGTCTTTCAGCCACGTTTCAATTTAATCTCACATTTGAGTTCCACAATTGTTTTTTAATACGTACCCTTTGCGCCATCGGCCTCCCTGGCTCCCTTCCTACTTCAACTTCTAATATATCCTCTGTAAGGCCAGTGTGAAAGAAAACAAATACGCAAGCTCCCCCGGAAAAAAAAATGTTTAAAGCAGGACGAAAAATCCCTTAACGTCTCCAGCAACGTGAGCTACCAGTCCCAGATCTTCGGTCTACGGGACCTGAAGCAAAGCTCCCGAGTCACTGAGCATAAAAGCGCTCCGTTTCCAAGACAGCAGCGGGGGCAAGGGGAGGAAAAAAAAAAAAAAAAAAAAAAACAAATCT